>JAJOZX010000297.1:1297500-1532500 GCA_023014485.1 Bathynomus jamesi
AGAACCGTTGGGCAATAGCGATCACAATATGGTAGAGTTTGTCCTCTCAGTAAGTCACTCGAAACCAGCTAACTCGACGAAATTCCTAACTTCCAGCACGCAGACTTTAGTAAATTTCGAAATAAATTGTCACACGTCAATTGAGAAAACGTGATGGGGAACTCCAACGCAAAACTAATGTGGGAATCGTTCGAAACAGTATTTAGGACTATAAATGAGGAATATGTACCGTACAAAATTAAGCGTGCGAAAGTAAACAACAAGCCCTTGTGGTTTACTTCTAGAGTAGGAGACATTATAAAGAGTAGAGATAGGGCTTATAGGCTACATAAGTGCGATAAAGACAATTTGTGGTTACGAAACAACTACATATCTCTAAGGCGTGAAGCGAAAAGTGTAATAAAAAAGTCCAAGCGCGAATTTGAAATCTCCATAACTCGTGACGGTAAAGAAAACCCCAAGCGATTCTTTCAATACGTTAATAATAGAAATCCAGTAAAAAGCGTCTTGGGGCCTTTGAAAAATCTAAACGGAGATCTAGTTTCTGAAAACAAGGAAATGGCTACCTTGCTAAATGAATTTTTTACGTCAGTTTTTACTATAGATGTAACGAATATCCCTACGGTCATAGACATAATACCTTTTGATAATGGTAATAGTTTGGATAATATTGTCGTTAGTGAAGGGGAGGTAATGCGCTATATTGATAAAATGAAAACGCGTAAATCACCGGGTCCGGATGACATATATCCCATACAACTAAAAGAATTAAAAGATAGCATTGTTGTGCCGCTCACAAAGATTTTTAATGCGTCTATTTCTGAGGGGTGCGTACCAGATAATTTCAAGTTAGCAAACGTAACACCTATCTTTAAGAAAGGCGATAAAGGTGCGGCAGGAAATTATAGGCCAATCAGTTTAACGTCTGTTGTAGGTAAGCTACTGGAATCAATAATTAGGGATCGTATAGTCGAACACTTAGAATTCCATAAGCTAGTTAGAAATACGCAGCACGGATTTTGGCGAAACAAATCTTGCTTAACTAATCTTTTAGAATTTTTCCAAAGCGTGGTTGACGTTTACGATAGAGATCGGGCGGTTGATGTAGTGTATTTAGATTTTCAAAAAGCGTTTGACACCGTGCCGCACAAAAGACTCATTGAAAAAACTAAGGCTCATGGAATCAGGGGAGTAGTAATAAATTGGCTAGAAGAGTGGTTGCGAGGCAGGAAACAGAGGGTGGTCGTTGATGGAGCGGAGTCGTGTTGGGCTAATGTAGCGAGTGGCGTTCCTCAGGGTTCTGTATTGGACCCCTTGCTTTTTCTTATATATATTAACGATTTAGATGTCGGCCTAGTCAGTACAGTTTCAAAGTTTGCGGATGACACGAAGCTGGGTGGTAGGGCGATTAATGACGAAGATAGAGGTAAAATCCAGGAAGATCTGAATAAAATCGTTGATTAGTCAGTCACATGGCAAATGAGATTTAACGTGGATAAGTGCAAAATTTTGCATATAGGTTCGCGTAACGGTAATTTTGCGTATAGTATGTCAGGGAAAGATTTAACAAGCGTAGAGCGGGAAAAAGATTTAGGAGTTATAGTCACTAGTGATTTAAAAGTAGCGAAACAAAGTACAGCAGCGGTCAATAAGGCGAACAAAGTTTCAGGTTTTATAGCTCGAAATTTTGAGTACAAATCGCGCGATATTATAGTTCCACTTTATAAATCATTAGTTAGACCCCATTTGGAGTACGCGGTCCAATTTTGGAATCCGCATATGCGCAAAGATATAGACAAAATCGAAAGAGTTCAAAGACGAGCAACTAAGATGATTCCGTCGCTTAGGTCAAAGTCGTACGAGGATAGGCTTAAGGAGTTAAAATTGACAACACTCGAGACTAGGAGGTTAAAGGGTGATCTAATCCAGGTTTTCAAAATTATGAATGGGTTCGATAACGTAGATAGAGATAGCTTTTTCGAAATATCTCAATATAATAGGACTAGAAATAACGGGTGTAAGTTGACAAGTAGAAGGTTCGAGACAGCAGTTGCGAAAAACTTTTTTACGCATAGAATAGTAAATAGCTGGAATAGTTTGCCGGTAGAAGTAATTAGTAGCACGTCTATAAACATGTTTAAAAATCGATTAGACGCATATGTTGATAGAAAGGGTATAGTTTAAGGTAGTAAAATTAAGGCTTTCTGGGGATAGATCCCACAGCTCAACACAAGTGTTGTGGGATATAGGGAGGCAGCGTCTTGGGTTAGGGGATACTCCCTGTCCTTACACACCCCATTTAAAGAGATTCCTCTGCCGAGCGGTGCCCCCCATAGTACTGTGAGGTATTGAAAAACTCATGATCTTCACTTGCCCCACAAACACCTTTAAATGGGAGACCCAAAATGGGTGCATACACATTTCTACATTACTGTACAGTCTTTACAGCCACACCTACACTTTTTCTCGTAAGTGTATATATTGTAATGTATATGATTGTAAATTTTGACTTGGTCCGCAATCGATATGGACCGTGACTTGATGGATACCGTAATGAAATTGACTGGATTCTTTGGATCTGATATATTTGCATGTCCGTTATAAATAGATATAGAGTGTAACATATTTGTGGATAGTAGTCTATTATGACTTGATCCTCTGGATCCAGAGATTCTATCTTAGTTTTAAATCGATAATTAATTAGTTTTAAATTGATAATTATTTAGTTTCGTAAAAATTGGTCGTTGCCAATTTACCGGCAGTTTTTACATAAATTTCTTATGTTCTTGTGGTTCGGAACCCACGTAAAATTGTAGGTCCCCTCCGCCACCACGGAGGACATACACAATACACGATTACGAACACAGTTAGGTAGACCAGCCATGAGTGGATCCTAGGGTCTTTGTTGGTCTGAAACATTATATTATATATATATATAATTTTAGCAATGAAGATGACATTAGGAATGTCAAAAGCTATGCATATTAAATGTTTGTATATGGACTAGTCTTCTTGTTCCTTATTCGACTAAGGTTTCCACCTCAAAAATCACTGGGCTCTATATATTATAATATATATATATATATATATATATATATATATATATATATATATATATATATATATGTTATTTTTAAATGGCATCATTGAGCCTTGGAGACCGTTTTGGCTCTCTCTTTCTTCTATGGAGGGGTTACTTTTGCGGGCGTTCGCCCTTGACCCTCTCCTTCCTGCATAAAAAAAAAAAAAAAAAAAAATGTATATATATATATATATATATATATTATATATATATACTAGGGGCACTCAACATATCTTGCCCCACCCTTTTTTCTTAGCTAAATAATAGGCCATGGAGCTGAAATGTCTTTTGGGCAGTAAGTTTGAACTTTCTGCGCTTCACATAACCGGATTTTTCGACTTTGAACCTTCCCTCCTTGTATAAAACCACTTTTAAACGCCCTTCTATAAAACCGATGGTTAACGCAGTTTCGAAAATGGCGTCTGACATTGATGTGCGTCGTAAACAGAGTGCTTTTATCGAGTTCTTAACCGCAGAGAAGGAAACAGTTGAAAATATTCACAAACGTCTACAAAACGTTTACGGAGATGCTGCCGTTGATCGAAGCACAATTGGACACTGGTCTAAACGTGTGAGATCATTGGAGAGAGTGAGAGCCAGCCTCGATGATGAGCCACGCAGCGGTCGCCCGGCATCGGCTGTGACATCTCACACTGTGCAACGTGCTAACAGCATCATTCGATCAAATCGGCGCGTCACATACAAGGAGCTATCACTGGAGCTAGGAATTAGTGAAGAAAGTGTGAATACGATAATTCAGCAACTGGGATACTCAATAGTGTGTTCACGGTTTGTTCCTCGCGAACTGACTGAAGATCACAAAGCCTAAAGAAAAGAAATTTCTTCCGAGTCGTTGGTTCGATACAAGACAGAAGGGGATGACTTCCTTTCACGAATTGTGACTGGGGATGAGACTTGGGTACACCACTTTGAACTTGAAACAAAACGCCAATCCATGGAGTGGCATCACGCAGACCCCATACGCAAGAAAAAGTTCAAAATGGCTCCCTCTCCAGGAAAGGTTATGGCCACCATCTTCTGGGACATGAAAGGGGTGATTCTGGTGGATTATGAAGAAAGGATAAACAATGCTGGCTCTCCCTCTCCTTGATGATCTCACACGTTTAGACTAGCGTCCAACTGTGCTTCGATCAACAACAGCATCTCCGTAAACGTTTTGTAGACGTTTGCGAATATTTCCAACTGTTTCCTTCTCTGCGGTTAAGAACTCGATAACAGCTCTCTGTTTAACGCACATCACTGTCAGACGCCATTTTCGAAACTGCGTTAACCATCGGTTTTATACAAGGAGGGAAGGTTCAAAGTGGAAAAATCCGGTTATGTGAAGCGCAAAAAGTTCAAACTTACTGCCCAAAAGACATTTCAGCCCCATGGCCTATTATTTAGCTAAGAAAAAAGGGTGGGGCAAAATATATTGAGTGCCTCTAGTATATATATATATATATATATATATATATATATATATATATATATATAGAGGAGAGGAGGGGCGACAAGCTTGACCTTCGCGAAATGAGAAATCATCGCGCGGAACCTTTGTAAGGTTGTAAGGTATATATGAGTGTGTGTGTGTGTGTGTGTGTGTGTGTGTGTGTGTTTCGAGCGAAGTCCGAATAAAAGTGGTATTATAGTGAAAATCCGACAATTAATAGATTTTAAGAGTATCAGTATCTGAGTGAATATCTAGTGCACACAGTGATATTTCTTTTCAAGTGGTGAAATTACGGCATATGTCATAAAAAAAAATAAAACAAAGCGATTTAATCTTGAAAGTGTTTTTCCAGTGTTTCATTTGAAGGAAATTAGCTACCCATTTGTAGGTTGAAACAATTCCTACGATTATCCCCTAGCTATCCCCCACGGTCACATTCCCGGACACCAGTCAGTCAGTGAGGATATACAGCGCGCCACATTCCCCACCCGTCGGAGTAACGAGAAAACTTTCCCTCACTCAATTTGAGTCCACCCTTCACGCTATCCTTTTGAGTTGGGTCTCTCTCACCAATTTTTACTTTTTATAAGTAACACAGAAATGGATAATAAATTTCTACAACGCTGCAATTTCCACAACGATACGACACATGAATCTTAGGTAGTTAGATGTGATTTCTGCCAATTCCTTTTCGACTTTAACTGCCTGAAGGGGAAAGACGAAGATATCTCTCATAACAAGTACCAAGCAATTGAATGGAGTGAAATACTTTGTGAAAGATGTATGACTGAAATAAACTCACTTACGGTTTATAAAGTAGAAAGAGACTATGAAGAAAAAGTCAAAGGGGAAACTGTGAATGACGAGCAGAGGAAAACAAGAGGAGGCGAGAAAAAGTGAAGCAGAAATAAAAAGAATACGGACACACAAAGAGGACGAGAATATGAATGTAACAGAGGCACAAAAATTAATACAAGGCACTGACGGCTAATGAATTTGGAATGCACAAGGGTTAACGCAAAACTAAGAACATAAATATTGTCCTGGCTAATATTCAATGGCTAAAACCTAACCACTCGCTGAACAAAGTTTTATACCTGAAAGGGTTTATGGATGAAACAAGGGCTGATATCGCATGCCTCACAGAAACACATCTTAAAGATTGCCAAGGAAACTGTGAAAATTATGAATATTGCATAGATAAGAAAGAAATACATATTGATGGTTACAACTTACGACGAACTTATACAGCAAGACATAAAAGTAGCTGTGCTATACACGTACGTGAGAGTCATATGGCAGAGACGATAATAAGTAAATCAAACAACTTTGTGGAACTTTTAGCAGTAAAAATAGAAAAACTAAACGTGGTACTTGTAGTCATGTACAGACTTCCGAACACTCCAACTGCAAAATTCTTGGATGTCATTGCTGATATCAGAAACCTAATAAAGTCCTTAAACTTCCCATCCCCCAATATGCGGAGATTTTAATTTCCCATTTACAAAATACAAAAAGGTGGAAAGAAGTCTATATACGGGGTGTATCAAAAGTCCGTTCTCATAAGTGTTTTGCGTTAATAATATTTTTTATTTAGAGTTCAGATAATTAACGTTATGGGTGACTATACAGATCAAGAAAAGATGGAATCTGTTTTGCTAAATGTTGCTGGTAGAAGCCAGAGGGAGGCATGTCACTTATTCCATGAAGATACCCTGATTCGGTGACGTGGCAATGGCGTATCAGGGTGTTGTTCATGGAATAAGTGACATGCCTCCTTCTGGCATGCAGCATGTAGCAAAACAATTTCTACTGTCTCTTGAACTGTATACTCACCCATATCGTCAATTACCTGAACTCTAAATACAGAATATTATTAATGCAAAATGCCCATGAGAACGGACTTTCGATACATCTTGTATATACACCAGGATAAGGTGTATATAACCAGGATAAGGTGTATATAACAAACGAATTTAATGTATATAACAAATAACAGATAACAGAAAACAGATAACAGATAATGTCAGAAAAAAATAACTGCTTGGATCTGATACTCGCGAAGAACACCAACTTGATTGATGATATAAAAATAATCCCAACTATTATCTCAGACCACAATATAATTGAGATATCAACTAGATTTTAGAATTTTAACTTAAACTCGAAGACTATAAATTGGGAAGAAATCAGATCACACCTGGCCCAAATAGAGTGGAAGACAGTTTTAGAGAATAAAACAACCGATGGAATGCTAACAACCTTGGAAGAAAAGACGCTGCAAAATTTTAGAAAAATATGTTCCGAAAGCACAGCCAAAAGGAAAGAGAAATTTTTTCGAGAAGCAAGATTGAACAATATTCCGCAAAAGAGAGTAACTGCGAAGTTAAGTAATTGCACAGATAACATTACCAGACAAGTAATACAAGAAAAAGTGGAGAGTATCGATGGGGAATTATAAACCCTAATTAAGGGCCATACAGAGATGGAAGAGGAAAATGCAGTAGTAATAATAAGGGAAAACCCAAAATACTTCTATAGCTATGCGAAAAGAAAAACAAGAACACTATCGAGACATTAAAGAAAGGAAATAATGAACTAACCGACAATTTAAAAGAAATATCTGAAAGAGTGAGAGCCCAGTACGAATCAATTTTCAGTATCCCAAAAAGTGACAAAGTGGTACCTGAAAGAGATGCCTTCTTTGAAAAGTAATTACAAGGCGAATATACAGTATAACTGATTTTTATTTCACCCCAGAAGATATAGCACGAGCTATAGGACAAATGAAATCACATTCAGCTGCAGGTCCGGACAAATGGAACATTTTATTGATTGAAAACTTTAAAAATGAAATAGCTACACCCTTATACTTGATATGGAAACGATCCCTGGTCACGGGGGAAATACAGAGCATCCTGAAAAGAGCGAACATTATCCGTATAAAGGAGGGGATTGATCTCAAGCAAAGACTACAGATCAGTGTCACTGACGTCCCATCTCACCAAAATATTTGAAAGAAGAGTTAGAGAAAAAAATCTGACTTCTTGGAGACACTACAAAGATTCAATGATACCCAACACGGATTCCACTCAGGAAGATCATGCCTATCGCAACTAATAGAGCACTATAACAATAGCACAGACGCACTTGAAAGCAATGAAAATTACGATGTCATATACACGTATTTTGATCATGGTATAATAGCACATAAAATGAAGTATATCGGAATAACGGTAAAGCGGGAAAATGGATCTACAATTTCCTAAGAGAACGTCTACAGACTGAAAAAATCAAAGGTCAGAATAGGAATCGGAAATACCTAGCTCAGTACCACTAGGAACAGTATTGGTTCCACTTCCATTATCATGCTAACAGACATAGATAATGAAGTAACTAACTAATGAAGTAACTAACTTGCAAATTCCGCAGACGATACAAAAATCAGTAGAAAAATCAGTAGTGCAGAAGTGAAGGCTCTGCAGAGGGACACGAACAGCATATACAAATCGTCAGAAAACAACAATATGAAATTTAACACCGAGAAATTTCAGTTCTTGAGATATGGTAGAAATGAGGAGCTAAAGCAAACGGCATATTATGCCCCAGATAGACAGGAAATTCAGAGAAGCAAGAAAACAATAGATTTAGGAATTATAATGACCGACGATGTGAAATTTGAGAAACAAAAACAAACAGCGATAAAAAAGCAAAAAGGAGTCGCGGAACAGGTACTGAGAACCTTTAAAAGAAGGGAAAAGAGAGTAACGATTTCCCTGCTGAAAACATTGATCATACCAAAACTTGAATACTGCTCAGTCTTGACGTCCCCATATACAAAAGGAGAAATTAATAAACTAGAAGAAATTCAAAGAAATTTCACAGCCAAGATTGATGATTGCAAAGAACTCAAATACAGGGAAAGACTTCATAAATTAAATCTATATTTACTGGAAAGAAGAAGAGAGAGATACACCGTAATTCACACGTGGAAAATAATGGAAAATCTGGTACCAAACCTCAAGCTGAACCCAGTAACCACCCAAAAAAACAGTGAAAAATAGGAAAGGTAGAGTGTGTAATGTTCCCAAACTAAAGGTCAGACAACGGACACCCTCAACACTAAAGGAAAATGGCTTGGTTGTCAGGGGGCCAAGACAATTCAACCAGCTTCCGAAGGAGATCAGGAACATTACTAGCGTCAACGTAAAACTCTTAAAACGAAGACTAGACGTCTGTCTCAGAATGGTACCAGATGAGCCGGGTGTACCTGGCTATTTGCGATGGAAATCGCAAGAGAGTAACTCGCTCCGCCACCAGGCCAGGCCTAGAGTGGTGGGGGGGCTACCATCTTAACCTTCGTGTGAAGAGAGACCAGCGCACGGAACTGCTACGAGGTTATATACAGTATTGTTGTAATTGTTGTTCTGTTAACCTTTGTGTGTTTTATAATAAAATTCAGTTATAACTTCCGTTCTAATAAATGCAAAAACGTGAAAATTATATAATTGTAATTACAAATTCATAATCTACTTGGCATTATAATCGGAAAGTTAATGGAACTCCATCTACCTTTCTTAATTATATCAATGGATGTAAAGGTTATTTTTTAAGAACATTTATAGATTTATTGAAATTGAAGCAGATGAAAACTTTTATCCAAACCGTATGGTTGTCAGGGCTTTAGGAGAAATTCGTACTATTTTGTTATTTTTTTAATAATAAAACGTGGGCCCCTAATTGAAGTCGTAAGTGGGTTCGCAGTTTGAAGTTTTTACGTCGTCAGCACTTCGTTTCTTATAGCCAAATTATTATATCATATAAGCTTATGGGCAATTTATGGAGATTATCTAGCCTTTCAGTCCAATCATCGCATTCAGTTACTTATTAATAATGGTTATCGATATATTTTGTTCGGCCATTCAATGCAATGTGTGTATATATATATATATATATATATATATATATATATATATATGATGAATAAAACCACGAAGGAAAGGAAACACAGAATGGTGCTCAAGCGCTTTCGTCTAATGACATCCTCAGGAACACTGAAGTACATAGAAGGTTACAGCCTATATATAGATTACAAAAAAAAAAAAATATATATATATATATATATATATATATATATATATATATATATATATATATATACATACATATACAATAAACGGAGAAATGAAATTAAAAACAAAAAAAAAAATTATTAAAAATTAAAAGATTGTGGGATGGGCATACAACTTTGTAAGGAAACACTATCGATTTTTAGCACAAGATTAAATTAATTGTTTCCAACCAATGTTATAAAAAATTTAAAAAAATACAAATTTATACTAGAAATCTGCCCGGGTTATCTTGTATATAAAAATAAATTGAAAAATAAAAGTTATTAGAGTGGCATACAAGTTTACCAAAGATTTAGCGTTCTACCCTTCTTATCTAAATCTTTTCTGAAGGAATTCAAAACAACAGGATCGAGTTGAAAAAGACCTTTGCTTATGTTGAAGTTATTTGAAAGTTGGATAATGGCAGACTCAAGAATATTTCTATTAACAATGTTGCCAGAGTGAAATAAAACTGAAGCATTATTCCAATCAATACAGTGGGATAACTCTGACAAATGGACAAAAAGGGCACTGGACGACTGTCCTGTTCTAACGGAATATTGATGCTGTTTTATACGTGTGTGCAAATCCTTTCCCGTCTGACCTATGTAAAAGGAATCACATTGTTTACAACCAATTTTATAGATAATGCCTGAATTATTGGTAGGGCTATTTTTTTTTTACTACGATATTTTTCACAATATTGTTATATGAAAATACTATATTAATATCCAAAAGTTTAAGTACATTAGCAATGCCTAAAAAGCCCGGGAAAAATGGAAGTACTAAAATATTTTTTGACAAAGTACGAGTGTTATTATTGCCCCGATAGAAAGTTCGTTTTGCCTTGTTGAGAGAAGATTCCATAAACGCAGATGGATAACACAGATCACTTCCAATACCGTTGATTTTTTCTAATTCGGCATCGATGTATTCCGGACTGGCGATCCTAAGGGCGCGGAGAAACAGTGAAGAAAAAATGGCCTTCTTAGTGGGGCTTTTTAGGCATTGCTAATGTACTTAAACTTTTGGATATTAATGTAGTATTTTCATATAACAATATTGTGAAAAATATCGTAGTAAAAAATAGCCCTACCAATAATTCAGGCATTATCTATAAAATTGGTTGTAAACAATGTGATTCCTTTTACATAGGTCAGACGGGAAAGGATTTGCACACACGTATAAAACAGCATCAATATTCCGTTAGAACAGGACAGTCGTCCAGTGCCCTTTTCGTCCATTTGTCAGAGTTATCCCACTGTATTGATTGGAATAATGCTTCAGTTTTATTTCACTCTGGCAACATTGTTAATAGAAATATTCTTGAGTCTGCCATTATCCAACTTTCAAATAACTTCAACATAAGCAAAGGTCTTTTTCAACTCGATCCTGTTGTTTTGAATTCCTTCAGAAAAGATTTAGATAAGAATGGTAGAACGCTAAATCTTTGGTAAACTTGTATGCCACTCTAATAACTTTTATTTTTCAATTTATTTTTATATACAAGATGGGTAGAGTGATAAAACCCGGGCAGATTTCCAGTATAAATTTGTATTTTTTTTAATTTTTTTTTTATAACATTGGTTGGAAACAATTAATTTAATCTTGTGCTAAATTAATTTAATCTTGTGCTTAAAATCGGTAGTTTGATCTTGTGCTAAAAATCGATAGTGTTTCCTTACAAAGTTGTATGCCCATCCCACAATCTTTTAATTTTTAATAATTTTTTTTTTGTTTTTAATTTCATTTCTCCGTTTATTGTATATATATACTGTATATATATATATATATATATATATATTTTTTTTTTTTAACCTATATATAGGCTGTAACCTTCTATGTACTTCAGTGTTCCTGAGGATGTCATTAGACGAAAGCGCTTGAGCACCATTCTGTGTTTCCTTTCCTTCGTGGTTTTATTCATCCTAAATATTTTTCACGTGTTACTTTTGTGAAATAATTTTCATATATATATATATAATATACGTATATCGGGTGGGCAAAAAAAAGGGAGACCTCGAACGTTGGCTGTAAAATCCAAAGTTATGGTCAGATTTCAATATTTTTTCACACCCCACAACTAAATAAATTTCCTTACGGTGAGCGGATTTCAAAGCAATATAGAACCATGAAATTTTAGTATGTTAGTATTAGATAATTTTATGGTTTGTATGCCATCTTGAGCGTCCACTTTTCAAGCCACATAACATGTCCGTTTCATGATGGGAATGAACTCAGACTGGTTCCCTGAGGTTTTTTATGATGCACACAGACATGCATGGAACAAGGAACTCTTCTGGGAAAATTAAATCCACTATAGTCGAATAAGTAATGGTAAATGGCAAACACTATAGTTTTTTCTTTTTCATGATGTTAGCCCAATGTGGGCAACGGGTCACTCGCAAAGAGGTCCCAAAAATATAGCCCCCTCTTGGGAGGATCCAAAGCACGAAATGGAGCGATAGGACAGGAAACAGATATAAGATTGTGATCGGAGGAGCCCAACGGAGAAAAAAGTTTCACACAGTAAAAAGAAGGATGAGACTGAGAGGTGAAAAATAAATCCAGAATGTTGGGCCTATCTCCAAGGCAATCGGGGATATGAGTAGGATGCTGTACAATCTGCTCTAGGTCATTTAGGATAGAAAAGGTGTAAGCTAGTTCACCAAGGATGTTAGTGAAATGGGAGGAAAGCCAAAGTTGGTGGTGAACAGAAGTATAGCCGCAGAAATGTTACGTAATGTTGAAAGAGTGCCACCCCACCCCCCTTTTTTGCAAGAGTGCCCCCCACCCCGCCTTTGTTACCAACCCTCACCCCCTACCCCCTTTCGTTGCTAAGCCCCGCCTCCTCGTTGCCAAGGCACCCCCCTTTGTTGCCAGCCCCGAAATGGGACTGCAAGGGGTATGCAACCTGGAGTTATCCCCCAAGCTGATCCCCCCAAAGGGGAGTACCGGCCTTTGCTGCCAACCCCAAAATGGGATTGCAAGGGGTATGCAACTTGGAGGCGGAGTTCTCCCCCAAGCTGAACTCCTCAAAGGGGCATACCTAACCTAAGAAGTCTCTATGGGAGGGAAGGGGCTTCCTCACCACCCAAAGGGCCAGAAAGAGAAAGTACCAGAGATCCTTGCTCGTCTGGGAGCCGAGCTCATATGACTCCTTCGTCCGCCTCCCGCTCTTTAATAGACCTCTAATCCGCCAGTTGGCTGAGTTGCCGGATAGCGCCATGTATTTAATTTATTAATCAGCCAGAGCCAGTTGGCTTAACAGTCAGTTGGCTTAGAAGGCTGAGAAATACATTGCTTATTATTCCTCCGTCATGTCTTAGAAAGCTGATAGCAATAATTAATTTAATTAAAGCATATATTCTTCTGTCATCTGACTTACAGGGTTGAGCTACCAGATAAAAATAATCATTTAATTAAAGCATTTATTAATCAGCCAGAGCCAGTTGGCTTAACAGTCAGTTGGCTTAGAAGGCTGAGAAATACATTGTTTATTATTCCACCGTCATCTTTCTTAGAAAGCTGATAGCAATAATTAATTTAATTAAAGCGTATATTCTTCTGTCATCTGTTTTAGAGGGTTCAGCTGCCAGATAGAACTAATCATTTAATTAAAGCATTTATTAATCAGCCAGAGCCAGTTGGCTTAGCAGTCAGTTGGCTTAGAAGGCTGAGAAATACATTGCTTATTATTCCTCCGTCATGTCTTAGAAAGTTGATAGCAATAATTAATTTAATTAAAGCATATATTCTTCTGTCATCTGACTTACAGGGTTGAGCTACCAGATAAAAATAATCATTTAATTAAAGCATTTATTAATCAGCCAGAGCCAGTTGGCTTAACAGTCAGTTGGCTTAGAAGGCTGAGAAATACATTGTTTATTATTCCACCGTCATCTTTCTTAGAAAGCTGATAGCAATAATTAATTTAATTAAAGCGTATATTCTTCTGTCATCTGTTTTAGAGGGTTCAGCTGCCAGATAGAACTAATCATTTAATTAAAGCATTTATTAACCAGCCAGAGCCAGTTGGCTTAGCAGTCAGTTGGCTTAGAAGGCTGAGAAATACATTGTTTATTATTCCACCGTCATCTTTCTTAGAAAGTTGATAGCAATAATTAATTTAATTAAAGCGTACCGTATATTCTTCTGTCATCTGTTTTAGAGGGTTCCGCTGCCAGATAGAACTAATCATTTAATTAAAGCATTTATTAATCAGCCAGAGCCAGTTGGCTTAGCAGTCAGTTGGCTTAGAAGGCAGAGGATTACATTGTTTATTATTCCATACAATGGGGATATATGTATACGGCTAAATAATATATATATATATATATATATATATATATATATATATATATATATATATTTGACTTTTAACCATTCGAACAAAGCATAACAATGGTTTTCCGAAAAGCTGAATTGAATTGATGTTAATATTTTTAGAAAGACATTAAGCCTTCACGTTCCTTTCCTATTCTGTAAAGTGACCATATGACCTAAATATGACTGTAAGGAGTGCCCACTTTTTGCAGAAAATAAAATGTATTGTCAGAAAAAGGACCTTCAGAACAATAGAAAGGAGAATTTTTTCGTCAAAATATTCTTCCTGATCAACAGTCACTACTGCATGGGCAATCTGCGACAGGGTTTAAATAGTATTTCACTTCGGATTTTGTTCCCTCCACTCTGCAACGGTTCCCACAATATGTATATATATATATATATATATATATACATATATATATATACACTGATTGACACCTTCTGCTTTACTCCTCTATCAAGTCCACTTTGCTACAATTCATTGCGGTTAAGGTAAACTGACAGGCGGCCATTTCGTTAGTTTCAACACATGCTACTGTTCTTGCTGTTTCGGGTATCTTTTAAGTAATGCACTGTGGTTTTAAGTCGCATAATAAGTTATGTTTACATTTGCGATGTCACACTCTAGCGATGTACAAACACTCACACTGTTCTCTCTCGTCTCACGAGCAAACTACAAAAGACCATTCTCACCTTGTTCAGCCCTACACTCGGTAAACCCATCGAACAGAGCGACGTATGCGTATTTGAGTACCGTATCAAAATAATGCATAACCCTAACTCGCGCGTCTAATATAGGTTTCAGCCTGCGTAATCCGACAATTTCAAACATTCTGTCGAGGATGAAACGGCTCCGCGTAGGAACAAGAACGTCATTATCAGCTGTGTTCTTCCACATCTCTCGTATATCAATGCATGGTTGTTCATTATTTATACTCAATGTGCAAACAATGGCATATGAGGAGGCGCCACTAATCACAGCTCTTATTGTATCTACGTCAGCTGGCATTTTATAACGGTCCTCAGCCCACCTCTCAACCACCACGAAGATTTTATGCATCTCCTCGCACTTAAATAAATAGCGTTACGTCTGCTTGCATGCCTGCAGGTCGTTTCAAGCACACAGTTAATGGCACCGGTTTCTCGCCTGAATACGCGCAATGACTTCGTCACGGAGACGTCGTACGAGGCGTTGAGAATGCTTGCTCAAAGGGAGCTCCACCGTATTCATCGAGATGACTATTGCACTTCCACTTGTTCATTTTGACAAAGATTAAGCTTTTCACTCCACATTAGACCTACAGTTTAACGTGGAAACCGAATCAGAAATACATCTCGTCAGGGATTATTTGCTCACTCTTTCACATCATCTCGCCGAATTACTAATTTTGACAAAGATTAAACTTTTCACCCGCATTAAACCTACAGTTTAACATGGAATCCGGATCAGAAATACACCTCGTCAGGGAATGATTGCTCACTCTTTCACATCATCTCGCCGATTTGTTCATTTTGACAAAAATTAAGCTTTTCACCCGCATTAAACGTACAGTTTAACATGGAATCCGAATCAGAAATACATCACGTCAGGGAATGATTGCTCACTCTTTCACATCATCCCACCGAATTGCTCATTTTGACAAAGATTAAGCTTTTCACCCGCATTAGACCTACAGTTTAACGTGGAAACCGAATCAGAAATACATCTCGTCAGGGAATGATTGCTAGCTCTTTCACATCATAATTTCGAGATAATTCAAGCTCATATGCAGGACCTACATTGTCTATAAGATCTGTGGCGCATGGAACATGCGGTCTTCAGAAGATGTGAACATCTGCTCTGTGGACCAGTTCAAGAAAATGGATAGGCCGAACCTTGCGATGTAGGAATTATTTCCATGGAACCGTAACCACTGATACATCCTCGGTACGGATTGCAATGCTTATTGAGGCACTTCTTGTCCTTGTATCTCCCTCATGTACACCTTCCACATTGTGTCCGACAACACAGAAACACTTTCGAAAATTGTTGTGAAAGATGCAAAAAGTGTAATAAAAAAGAACAGCTTCAGAGTTCATTCACACCATGCGTACACTTATCTCGTGTACGCAGTGTACACCTTCCACATTGTGTCCGACACACTATTTTTCTTCTACGCGAGAGAATACACATCTGAAATCCACAGCTTGCACCGCTCAACTGAGTACGCAGGGGTAGAGATATCCCCAGGTAGTAGCAGGATTCACTTTTTTTAGGCGCAAATGGCTTGTTCAGGTTGAGTTGTCAGATACCACTTTTTATTTTAACTGTTCAGGTATACATTATTGTGGAGAGTTACCAGATACCCCTTTTTATTTTAATTGTTCAGGTATACATTATTAGGTTGGCCAGATTGTACCATTTATTTAATTAATTCTTAAAAGTTGGCTTAGAATTCCGCTAGTAGGTTTAGAAGGAGTAACCAACCATTTGGTATAATTGTTTACAACCAAAAGAATTAAATAAAACAACATTACATCATTCTGTTTATTATAAATATATAGAAAATAAATATACATTTGAATGATCAATTAAAAATAATAATAGTTTAAGAAATATGAACGAGGAATATGCATATAATCAAAAATATATCCGTCAATATAACAGTACAGGAGAAATATATATATATATACACAAACTCAGAATGGTTCCCTGAGAACAATATATGTTAAACACAGACCGTGCATGGCACAAGGAACTCTTCTGGGAAAATTAAATCCACTATAGTCCGAATAAGTAATGATAAATGACAAATACCATTACTTATTCGGACTATAGTGGATTTAATTTTCCCAGAAGAGTTCCTTGTGCCATGCACGGTCTGTGTTTAACATATATATATTATATATATATATATATATATATATATATCACACACACAATTATGAAATATATAGAAAATAAATACACATTGGAATGATCAAAATAAAAAAATAAAAAAATAAGAAATGATATAACCATCAACATAGCAGAAATATATACACACAACTAAATAAATAAATACATACACTTTATCTTCTACCGCGCAACATAAAAAATAAGAAATAATATAACCATCAATATAGCAGAAATATAATATATATAATATATATATATATATATATATATATACATACACAATTATATTAAAAAAATACATATACTTTATCTTCTACCGCGCAAAATAAGAAATCGTATAGCCATCAATATAGCAGAAATATACACACACAAACACACACAAATATGTTAAATATATAAATACATTTAACTTTTTTTTTCAAAATACTAAACTCGCACTTATTCGAGTCTACAATTACATCATTATTGCTCTGCATTACGCAGTATACGCGGTTTAATAATATTTCACCTCTTAAAGTATAGGAAAACCTGTACTCGATATGAAGGGCCTTCATATCGTTCAGTACTATTTTTGTTCCCACTTTACATCCGGTTGGTAAGTTATCTTTAAATAGGGCTAGAATACAATCAAAAGCACGCACAAAGAGTTCATCGTTGTTAGCCACATTATTAAACACAAGTTTATAAACACCCCTTTCCAATCGAGGGTTTATTTCTACCGACCCGAGCTTTTCAATCGTGAACTCATCTTCACTCAACATAGCGGTAATTGAAATAATCTAAGTCGTTACGACAACTGCTCGTTATAGGCAGTTTTATGTTTTACCACTCACCATTTCCACAAACTAAACATCTTCACACTCCGGCGCACTATTTGAGAGGAACATATGCCCATATTTTTCCTTTTTATTTAACAGACGATACTCGTCTCTAAATTCTGCTAAAAACTCACGCAGGGCACTAGCAACAACCTCACTACGAACCTCATCATGATATATATTAATATAGTGGTAAAAAATACTTAAGATTGTCCATGATGACGAGATTCACATTTTCAACCGAAGTGTACGAGTACTCGACAAGGTGTAGCATGATATAATACCGTTTATCACACCACTCATCCACAAGGCTCACTATTTAGAAAGAAAGCATTACATAAGATATGTATCACATCCATATAGGATCGCATAATGTTGCCTAATGTTTTTTTTTGTTTTTCTTTTTAGTGATAAGTAGTTTAGTTACAGTATTTTTATTTGAATATGCCTTTGGGGAGCGTGACAGCTTTTCAGGCAAAAATCTTTGAGATTCATTTCAATTTTACGAAGGAAGATAAGAAATATAACCCAGATTAGTAAAAAATAAAATAAAGTTGCATTGAGTTAACTCTGTCATTAGAGGCGGTGAGTCAGTGAGGTAATGGGGTAAAGAGGTAGTGATGTAGTGGGTAGAGAGGTATTGAATTAGATGGGTTGTCAGGTCAAGTTTTTCGCTCCACCTTATACGTTTTATTGCCTTCGCAGAGGATCATTTTTAACGTGAAACAGTTTGATCAAAGTTAAAAGAAATAATTAAAACTTGAATCTGTACCTTACTAATGGTAATCATAATGAATAGAAAGAGAAGAAAGCGTAGGCTAGATTATTAGCGTCTATTACTTCCCACATTAGACTAGGTGAGGTTACGCTCGTACAGATATCGAATGCTATAAAAATTAATTTAGGTTAGGTCACTCTCGGCTAGCTATGGGTAGTGTGGTAGTGATGTAGTAAGTAGAGAGGCAGAAAGGTATTGAGTTAGTGTAATGGTGATGTAATGGGTTAGAGAGGAAGTAGTGATGTAGGAACGTTGTGAGGTAGTGGATAGAGAGGTAGTGAGTTAGAGAGGCAATGAGGTAGTGAGAGTTAGACCTGGCAGTGATTAGGTTAGGTTATTAGGTGAACTGCATTAAATTGCGGTTAGTTTAGGTTAGTTATGGGTTGTGAGGTACTGTGGTGGAGAGGTATGAGGTACTGTAGTGGAGAGGTAGTGATGTAGGTTACTCTTGGATAGTTATGGCTGATGAGTTAGTGAGGTAATGGGGCAGAGAGGTAATGATGTAGGAAGGTTGTGATATATATATATATATATATATATATACATATATATATATATATATATATATATATATATATATATATATATATATATATATATTTAAATGAATGACGATGAGGTACAGCAACCCATCATCGACATTACGGATGATATATATAATTAGTTTATATAATACGCAACCTTAAATACATTTTCTTAATCTATGCATTTGTTTTTTCTTGTGTTTTCTGTTATTTCTTGTGTTAACATAATTTCAATTGTTAACTTATTTATCACACGTATTTGTAAATATATATATATATGCCTTGAATATAATCTTTGGTGTGTCTATTGTTAACTTATTTATTACACGTGTTTGTAAATATATATGTCTTGAATATAATCTTTGATGTGTCTATTGTTAACTTATTTATTATACGTATTTGTAAATATATATGACTTGAATATTTCATTTATTAAATAAATCATGTTTCAATTAGCGTTACCTGGGAATCCCTGCGTGGTCATTTGATTGCAGTAAGCCCTTGAGCTCAGACGTGTATTCGCCCGCGTAGAAGAAAATGGCTACCTTTAATATTGCTTGTTCAACGTTTATGAAATGGTATTCAGCAAAGTGTCAAGATGTGGTGCATACCGAAAAACTTCCTATTCCTCCCTCCGTTGCCTCTTTTAAAACCACATTGGATCGTGCGAAGGATGAAGATGTACAAATACTCTATAGTTATTCTGGTGAGAGCGTTGTAGGCTTTCGTTGCACAGACGATGTATTGAAGTATGCTGTAGACCTAAGCTTTATAAAGTCTCACATATAGCGTGAAGTAAAAGAAACAACGCGTGCAGAAGAGAAGCAGCAGATATGGATAGTGAGCCTTGTGGATGAGTGGTGTGATAAACGGTATTATATCATGCTACACCATGTCGAGTACTCGTACACTTCGGTTGAAAATGTGAATCTCGTCATCATGGACAATCTTAAGTATTTTTACCACTATATTAATATATATCATGATGAGGTTCGTAGTGAGGTTGTTGCTAGTGCCCTGCGTGAGTTTTTAGCAGACTTTAGAAACGAGTATCGTCTGTTAAATAAAAAGGAAACATATGGGCATATGTTCCTCTCAAATAGTGCGCCGGAGTGTGAAGATGTTTAGTTTGTGGAAATGGTGAGTGGTAAAACATAAAACTGCCTATAACGAGCAGTTGTCGTAACGACTTAGATTATTTCAATTACCGCTATGTTGAGTGAAGATGAGTTCACGATTGAAAAGCTCGGGTCGGTAGAAATAAACCCTCGATTGGAAAGGGGTGTTTATAAACTTGTGTTTAATAATGTGGCTAACAACGATGAACTCTTTGTGCGTGCTTTTGATTGTATTCTAGCCGCATTTAAAGATAACTTACCAACCGGATGTAAAGTGGGAACAAAAATAGTACTGAACGATATGAAGGCCCTTCATATCGAGTACAGGTTTCCCTATACTTTGAGCGGTGAAATATTATTAAACCGCGTATACTGCGTAATGCAGAGCAATAATG
This sequence comes from Bathynomus jamesi, assembly GCA_023014485.1. Lineage (NCBI taxonomy): Eukaryota > Metazoa > Arthropoda > Malacostraca > Isopoda > Cirolanidae > Bathynomus > Bathynomus jamesi. The sequence goes on from JAJOZX010000297.1 coordinate 1,317,987, forward strand.
ATGTAATTATAGACTCGAATAAGTGCGAGTTTAGTATTTTGAAAACAAAAGTGAAATGTATTTATATATTTAACATATTTGTGTGTGTGTCTGTGTGTGTGTATATAATATATTTCTGCTATATTGATGGCTATACGATTCTTTATTTTGCGTGGTAGAAGATAAAGTATATGTATTTATTTAACATAATTGTGTGTATATATATTTCTGCTATATTGATGGTTATATTATTTCTTATTTTTTATGTTGCGCGGTAAAGGATAAAGTGCATGTATTTATTTATTTAGTTGTGTGTATATATTTCTGCTATGTTGTTGGTTATATTATTTCTTATTTTTTATTTTTGTATTTTGATCATTTCAATGTATATTTATTTTCTATATATCTCGATAATTATATATATATATATATATATATATATATATATATATATATATATATATATAATTCTCCTGTACTGTTATATTGACGGATATATTTTTGATTATATGCATATTCCTCGTTCATATTTCTTAAACTATTATTATTTTTAATTGATCATTCAAATGTATATTTATTTTCTATATATTTATAATAAACAAAATGATGTAATGTTGTTTTATTTTATTCTTTTGGTTGTAAACAATTATACCAAATGGTTGGTTACGCCTTCTAAACCTACTAGCGGAATTCTAAGCGGAATTCTACGTAACATTTCTGCACTCTGGCATTTTGAGGCTATACTACTGTGAACAATGAAATCTCCTAAAATGGAGATTTCAGCAAAGGGAGAGCCGGAAAAATGTATTTCATTTTGGAAGTGTGGTAGTTAAAGAATTTTGGATACCGGGAACGCAGACCCGGGCAGCGGGTCTAGATCTGCTACTGCCCATTCGAGATGTTCTGGACCTCTGTCTGATTCGCTTTTCTTAAACTTCTACAACATTCGTGGCCTTTTCTCAAATTTTCAATCTGTTGAACACGACCTCTCCTCCTCTAAATCTCATCTTCTTTTCCTCACTGAAACTCAGGTGTCTGGGACGACTGACAGCAACCCCTTTTCTGTACCCTCTTACTTTCTCTATACTCAATTTCACTCCAAAGGTGGATGTTGCGTATATGTACGCAATGATCTAATTTGTTCTCGTATTCCCGAACTCGAATCTTCCGAATTCTATACCCTCTGGCTACGGCTTACATGCCATTCTCAAACTACATGTAAATATTGTACATCTGCGCTGTTTACCTTTCTCCTAATTCTACTGATTATCCAAAATTCTTTGATTACCTCACTTCCAAAATGAAATACATTTTTTCTCGCTCTCCCTTTGCTGAAATCTCCATTTTAGGAGATTTCATTGTTCACCACCGCCTTTGGCTTTCCTCCCATTTCACTAACATCCCTGGTGAACTAGCTTACACCTTTTCTATCCTAAATGACCTAGAGCAGATTGTACAGCATCCTACTCATATCCCCGATTGCCTTGGAGATAGGCCCAACATTCTGGATTTATTTCTTACCTCTCATTCTTCTTATTCTGTCAAAGGTTTTCTCCGTTGGCCTCCTCCGATCACAATCTTATAACTGTTTCCTGTCCTATCGCTCCAATTCCTGCTTTGGATCCTCTCAAAAGGAGGCGCCTTTAGCACTTTTGGCGCAGCTGATTGGGAGGCCCTTAGGCAGTACTTCTGTGATTTCCCATGGAATGATTACTGCTTCCGTGGCAGAACCCTTCCGAGTGTGCTGAGCGCATCATGGAGGTGATTCTCTCTGGCATGGAGGCGTACATTCCATGTTTTATTCCTATTACTAATGCAAAAAAACCTTGGTTTAACTTTACTTGTTCTAATGCTATTCAGAACAGAGAGGAGTCTTTCAGAAGGTACTGTTGCCATCCAACTCCTGACTCTCACTCAGCTTATATTTCTTTTAATTCGTACTTCCTGTCCTATTCACTCCTATGCCGATGATTCCACTCTTCACTTCTCCACCCACTTCCCAAAGCGTCCCTCACAGCAGTCACTTCATGATTCACGTAGGACAGCTATGGAACACCTGACCTCTGATCTTTCTGTTATCTGTGATTGGGACAGAGAAAAACTTGTGGCTTTCACTGCCTCAGAAACTCAGTTCCCCCATCTGTCTACTCGTCACAATCTTCCACACGACTATCTCCTTACCTTCAACAACACACAACTCAATCCTTTCTCTTCTCTTAACATTCTTGGCGTTTCCTTTTCTCGTAATCTTTCCTGGGAAGATCACATATGCTCTCTTTCCAAAACAACATCTTAGAGGTTGGATGTGCTGTACCACCTCCGCAGTTTTTTCACCCCCACTCAGTTGCTGTCTCTGTACATGGGTTTTGTCCGCCCCTGTATGGAGTATGCTTCTGATGTGTGGAGTGGCTCAACCCACGCAGCCGTACTTGACTGAGAAGAATCAAAGACTTTTCATTTCATCAATTCCCCGCCTCTTAGTGACTGTCCTCAATTCCTCTCTCTTCGCCGCAATGTTGCCTCACACTCTCTTTACTGTCGCTATTATAATGGACCCTGCTCTTTTGAACTTTCTAACTGCATGCCCTCTCCTTTAATTAAGGAGAGCACGCAGCACCAGACTTTTTACACTTTCTCATTCCTTTTCTGTCCAACTCTCTAACGCAAGGGTTAATCGGTATTTTCAATCTTTTATATACTCAACCGGTCAACTCTGGAACAATCTTCCTCAGTTCATCTTTCTCCCTGTCTATGACCTCCAATCTTTCAAATGCAGAGTGTCTAGGAATCTCCCAAACCCCAGACCTTAATTTTGGCTCTCTTCTTCTTCTATGGGTGGAGAGCTTTTGCGGGCATCGCCCCTGTCCCCTCCTTCCTGCATAAAAAAACTCAAAATATTTTGGAAAAACAAAGGTGTTTATTTACTTTGTGAACCCTTTGCAAATGAGTTGATTTTGAACTTCTTTACACAGTTTTGGTTAGGGTTTTTGTTTGTTTTATATTTTCAAGTATTCCTACAAAGTTTCCAAATATGTAGAGAATGGGCATTCTGGGAAGTGTATGATAGTTCCAAGGTGAAAAAATATTGTCCTCTGTTGTCTCGATGGTGCACAATTTGTCCATATATGTGGACAAGAGATATTTGTCGATATAATAACGTCAATCAAATCAGATGTTAGGCATTAATACGTAACAATGGAACAGTCGTTAAATTATCCATTTATGCGGAACAAAGGCATTAAACTGATTAAAGGGGTTGTATACGAGTGTGTGTGTGTATATATATATATATATATATATATATATATATATATATATATATATATATACATATATATATATATATATATATATATACCCACACACACACACACACACACACACACACACACACACACACACATATATATATATATATTATATATATATATATAAGCAAACAACCACAGGGAAAAGGAAAAAGAAACACGAAATCCGAGCGCTTTCGTGATATATTCACATCTTCAGGGAAAAACAATTACTTGTTTTTCCCTGAAGATGTGAATATATCACGAAAGCGCTCGGATTTCGTGTTTCTTTTTTCTTTTTCCTTTTCCCTGTGGTTGTTTGCTTATTAATAAGATCACGTGTTATTCTGTGATTTTACTGCATATATATATATATATAATATATATATACAGTATATATATATATATATATATATATATACGACCAAAAGAGTTGAAACACCTATGATTTGCCTTGAATTTTCGATTTGCTAGCTCTGAACCAACCGTTACGTTATGTGGAAGCTGTATTCGTGTATTAAGTTTGCGAAGGTAATTACAACGTGCCTGAACTGCATGAGAACTGCTCAAGAAGACTGTTTCAGCAAATCTTCAGATTCATCTCTAAGGTGAGTTTGCCATTCCATTTCTTGATAATGTATGATGCACAAAACTAATTCTATTAACTGATAGCTAATGAAATTAATGTAAACCCCAAGCTATGTCTCGACTTAGGTCTCGCAAGACAGCTTAAAGTAACAAACTGATGAATTAATCCTTTTCTTCAGACGTGTTCAGAATGGGTTCCCAGATATCGCCAGAAATTCGGTCAGCCATCATTGCCCTTCATCAGGAAGGCCTGAGCAGCTGCCAGAGTGCTACCAAAGCACCAATGAAAGGTGACAAAATACAGGTACAGTAGTTATGAAGCACGAGTACGGTCAGGACGGTCAAGAGTCAGTTCAGAACGTCAGGATCGCTTTGTGTCGATCCAGTCTGCACGAAAGCACAGCCAGCAATGTACACCTGCAGAGGGACTGACAAGAATCAGATGTGCAAGCATCATAGTGCACAGTCAAAGGGCGGTTAGTGGAGAAGGCTGTTAGTGGAGATCTGAGTGTCCTTACAGTGCGTCAGAGCAACGGTTATCACTGCAAAAACTGAAGGATGCTAACACTAGAAAGAGGAGGTACCACATACCATGTATTGCTATTTTTGTGCAATAAATCTTAGAATACTAATATAGCATGCTTTATTCCTTTGGGTGTTTGTTACATCTTCACAGAACCAGAAGGACAAAAGGTATTTCAATTCTTGTCCATATATGAATTTTGCATCCATTTTTTGCTTCTCGTTTTGCTAATGCTTTATTCATAAAAAAAATAGATAAATAAATAAATAATTAATGAAAAACATTCGTTTCATTCCTTCATTAGATAATAATTACTGACCTGATAAATTATAATAGGATGCAGTATATATATATATATATATATATACATTTTAACTGCAAACAACACAGTATAATTAATGTAAAGAACGACGCTTGTATAGAAGAACGTTCCGCACAAGATGAGGAGGGAGAACGAACAAATGAAAAATGAGGTAACCACCCGGGAATCGAACCCGGGATCTTCCGATTGCTGGTCAGATATGCTATCCACTACACCATGGGCCTCGATTAATCAGAAGTCGTAATTCTCCTACATACGAGCAGAAACCAATGCCCTGAGGGGGCACCTCCCGCATGCCGCACATATATATGTGCGGCATGCGGGAGGTGCCCCCTCAGGGCATTGGTTTCTGCTCGTATGTAGGAGAATTACGACTTCTGATTAATCGAGGCCCATGGTGTAGTGGATAGCATATCTGACCGGCAATCGGAAGATCCTGGGTTCGATTCCAGTGTGGTTACCTCATTTTTCATTTGTTCGTTCTCCCTCCTCATCTTGTGCGGAACGTTCTTCTATAAAAGCGTCGTTCTTTACATTATATATTATATATATATATATATATATATATATAAAGCTTTAGTTTAAACCGTTTCCTTAAGATAACAACCAACCTTTGAGGCGGGGTTCGGTTCCTCTGGATGATTTTTCGGCTAATGCCCTTGAGAAATGCTCGTCGACCACAGCCGATGTGTCACCTCGATAATGGGTCACCACAATGCAGTTAGCGGAGACGTATTTCACATCCTAAGGAAGAAATGGAATGTTTAAATTGATTATTACACCGAAAAGCAAAAATATGCTTGTCTCTACTTATTAAAAGAATTCTTTAGGATTTGTCATAAACTCTTTTTAGTCAGAATTTTACTTATCAGACAATTATTAGTTAACTTCGGAGGAAAGTAACTACACTGAGAAACTAATTTTATTTCAAATAGCGATTCTCAAGGTTTCTAAAAGGTTTGATACTAAAAATCAACTTAAAATTTCTTTTCTATCACTTAAAATTTTTTGCATCGTCAGGGCAATTCATCATTCATCATTTTCCAGTATACATGAAATATTTCGTTTTGTTAAACGAGCAAAACGTCTATCGCTTTACTGGGTTTTGTTATTGTATGCTGCTCTTTTCTTTTTAGGATTCGGTGAAGTGACCCCCTGTTAAATATTTCAGTTCACGCAAGCACTTACACTCTCATTTAAATGCGGCGACGTGGATGCGGATGCCGTTGACGGGGAAGACACTTGCTGGGGAGGACCGTCGTGGTGGGGGGTCTGATTGTTGATCGGAGACGCGTAAGATTCTTGATTCGTTGTGCATAACTGTGTGAAAAAGATACTGAATATGGAGAAAACAAAGTATAAATGGAAATAATTTACAACAAATGTTTCTCGATAATTAACATCACATACAAGCTGTGAAAACTGTATCGAGGATACTGAAATAGCAATGCTGGACAACAACATATACAGATCAGAGTTGCTAGACGAGGGGGAGAGTATTGTAAGGTGAAGGAAAGTAAATCAAATAGCACAGTTAAAATTATTATTTTAAAAGTAAAAGAACTAAACCTAACCATTATGAACGTCAACAAACCATCAAACACCACAAAAAATGAATTCCAATTCGCTACAAATGAAATAGAAAATATGTTAAAATTACTTTAAACTCCACCAAAAAAATATTTTAGTCTGTGGAGATTTTAATTTCCCATTCATAATATGGAAGAACAATGACGAAGTTATATATGTTGAGAAGTTTCATGGTAATATTACAAAAGATGATAGAACCCAAACCATAATGCTATTAGATGTTGTGGAACATTATGCCCTTACCCAGGAAATCTGTGAAGTCACTAGAAAAGAGAACGCTTTCGATTTAATTCTAACAAATAACAATGAGATAATAATAAATAAAAAGGTAACGCACACAAATTTCTTCGACCATAACCTATCGATATGCAATTGAAGTTACTACCAGAGGTCCAAAAACGTATCCCAGAGAGTCAGAAGGAATATTTGAAGGCTTAAATATAAATTCAAAGAAAGTAAATTGGGAAAGTGTAAATGAAGATTTAAAGGAGGTAAATTGGGAATTGCTACTTCACGAGAAGACTCCAGAAGAAATACTACGCATAATAGAAACTAAAGCTAAACCTATATTACTGAAACATGTTCCAGAGAGACAAAAAAAAAAGAAGAAGAAACGTAACAAGCTCGAGAGAAAAATCAGGACACTATTTAAACAACGGAAACAAACCGTAAAACATCTCCACAGATGCAGAACTGATGCAAGGAGATTCAAACTAGAGAGTAAACTAGGCAAAATAGAAATGGACCTAAAGCAAACATTCATACATAAGACAAACGAGGAGGAAAACAAGGTAGCAGAAAACATAAAAAATAACCCAGAATACTTCTACTCGTTTGCGAAAAGAAAAATGCAGTGTAAAGAGAGTATTGGTTCATTGATAGACGAGGAAGCTGAATACACAAATGACCCAGAAAAAGTGAGCAACTGCTTAAGGAACAATTTAATTCTGCGTTTAGCAACCCAAAGTCCAAGAAGAAAGTAAAAAAACAAATGAATTTTTCGACATTGATACAAACCAACCAAGAACAAATTCTGGCAGGGACCTATTAACAGTGTTGGGAGTAACAGCGTTACGTAACGGTGTTACTTTTTAGTAGCTGTAGCGGTAACACCGCTACTTTCGAGACGTAACGAAAATGGTAACGGCACTACTTTTTAGAGCGATTTCAATCGTTACTCGCTACTCGTTACTTTCAAACTGGTCATTTGACTAGTGTTATTTATTAGCTGTTAATTCTATAGCTCTTATTCATATTCATAGCTTTTAATACTCCAATCCCATCCAGTGCAGCCGTAGAGCGAGTGTTTTCTGTTTCCTTCGACCTAAACGAGGAGGACTATCAGATGCTAATTTTGAAAAACTAGTGTTCCTGAAATCGAATAATACACTCTAAAAAATCTGCAAGATTAGTTTTTTTTGACAAGCCATTTTTTTTATTTGAGTTCATGTTTTGATTTTTTTGTCATATATAATTTGGCATTATTAAAGCTTTTCTACTCTTTAGTCTTTTCCTAAAAGTAACTGTAGCGGTAGCGATAACGGTAACCCGTTACTTTTTCATAGAAGTAACTGAAGCAGTAACGACGTTACTGTTTTATCAATGTAACGGTAAAGATAACGCCGTTACTTTTAGAGAGTAACGCGCACACCACTGCCTATGAATAGACTTGGAGTTCTCGGAAGGATATGTAATTAAGGTTCTATCACAGATGCGAGACAATTTGGCACCAGGAGTGCACATGGAGTGCCACGTTTCTGAAGAAATGTAGAGAGTATTGCCAAACCGCTATACTTACCATACAGGAAATCACTCGACACAGGTCAAATTTCACTTCCATTAAAGAACGCGAACATTGCCCCCTTATTTAAGTGTGGTAACAGAGCAGTGCCCAAGAATTATTGGCCAGTGGCTCTCACCTCCCACCTTATAAAGTGCTTTGAACGTATAATTAGAGGTAAAACTACTTACTACCTACAAGAAAAGAACTTATACAATCCACATCAACATGGCTTCAGGGCTGGAAGATTATGCCTATCACAGCTATTAGACCACCAGGAGAAAATACTGGAAACATTGTGTTGAGGACAAAACATAGATGTAATGTATACTGACTTTCCTAAAACCTTTCATAAATGTGACCATAGAATTATAGCACACAAACATAAAGATACAGGAATTACTGGAAGACTAGGAAGATGAGTATTTAATTTTCTCACTCAAAGAACTTGTGTTCTTTGAGTGAGAAAATGGTACTAAATGGAGTTAAATTGAAAGTCTCAGAAGGCGTGAGCTCTGTCCCACAAGGTACAGTATTAGCTCCTTTGCTGTTCATAATAATGATTGCAGATGGTAGTATTGTATCATGTTTCACCGATGACACAAAGATATACAAGGAAATATCAAACAAAAGTGACACAGAAAAATTACAAAACGACATTGAAACATTATTCAAGTGGGCATAAGACGACAATATGAAGTTCAACGAAGAAAAATTCCAACTTTTAAGATATAGTAATAGCAAGGAGCCACAGAATAACGGGTATATAGGTCTGCAAGTCAAAGAGATAACACCAAATCCACAGGTCAGGGATCTTGGAGTAATAATGTCATCGGATACAGATTTCAGAGAGCACTATAACATCAAAATTGCAACGGCTAGAAAAATAATGGGAAGCATCTGGAGGAGCTTCCACAGCAGAAAAGCAAACAACATGCTCAAATTATGGAAGAGTCTAGTCCTACCGATAATTGAGTATTGCTCAGTACTCACAAGCCAATACAGAAGACGAGGCATTGCGAACAGTGAAGCTATACAAAGGACTTTTACGTCTAAGATAGAGGAAACGAAAGGTGAAGACTACTGGTCTCGACTGCAGTCACTGAAACTCTACTCTCTCGAAAGAAGACGTGAGCGGTACACAATAATATACATATGGAAAATACTCGAGGGTTTTGTCCCTAACCTTGGAAATGAAATAGAAACAAAATGGAATGAGAGAGGAGGCAAATTTTGTACTCTCCCAGCTGCGGTGGGACAGGGGGGCCATGAAAACGAGGATGGAAAATACCCTCAGAATACGAGGCCCAAAGCTTTTTAGTGCCCTACCAAAAGAAGTGAGGAACCTCCAGCACATCGACCTGAATAACTTCACGAACCAGCTGGAGAGATTCCTGTGCAAAGTCCGTGACCAGCCATGCGTGGCTGGCTACGAGGGCAGGAGGAAATCGAAAAGCAATGCCTTCCTTCACCAAATCCCGCAAATGAGGCGGGATGCTGCAGAGGGGTCGACCGTAGGTCGATCCTGAACCGTCGTTCAAACCCTCATAAAGTAACATAAAATAAAGTACAGTAAGTATACTGCTATGCAAAAAGTTTTAGGCAGTCTACTCCTTTATCATACTGCTAATAAAGATATAGATTGAGTAAAGTAATTTTACCGATTGTAATCCAATCTTTATTGAAATAAGACCCAAATAACGTGTTATTAAAGGAACGTTTGGTAATAATCTACTTAAGCTCCCGTCTCTCCGATTTTCATAAATTATACATCGGTAGCTTCGTTTCTTCGTTAGGAATGCGATTTAGTCAGTCTCTAGTAAGGAAAATGCTTCAAAACCTAACCTAACCTAAAAAAAATCTAGAGCGTTTTAAAAACAAAGTCTAGCGAGTTTGTAGTTTTACAGTATTTTTAATGAAAATCTGGTGTTTTTATTAGTTGGGAAAAAATCACCAGATTGACAACATTAGTATTCGTGTAAATGTTGAAACGTTTTGTACATGTGATTTGTGTTAAAATGGCGGTTTATGCAGGTTGTGACTATACGTTGTGTGTAAGTATTTATAAATTTATTAATGATGAAGAGGCGGCTTTTGACTTTTCTGTAGAACATAATGTTTAACCAAAGAAATATTTTGCCCCAAAACAAATAGGTTAGGTTAGATTAGGTTAGGTTTTGAAGCATTTCCCTTATTAGAGACTGTCTAAATCGCATTCCTAATGAAGAAACGAAGCTACCAATGTATAATTTATGAAAATCGGAGAGACGAGAGTTTAAGTAGATTATTACCGAACGTTTATATAAATAGGATGAAATTATGCTTTAACGCAATGTATAATTTATGAAAATCGGAGAGACGAGAGCTTAAGTAGATTATTACCGAACGTTTATACAAATAGGATGAAATTATGCTTTAACGCACCTCAGCCAAATTTAGTAAAGTATTCTTGAACTTTCTATCTGCTTTTAAGTTGCTGAATACATCCCGAACTTAACAATCAGATATTTTTTCTATAAATGCAGCAATATTCTTTGGGAAAAGTGTAAAAGTTTCATTTAAATATTGATATAAGCCAATATTTACTGGGTAAAGTTTTCTGACTAATGAACTTTAGTAATGTTTTGTACTACTTCCACTTATGAAATACACTTTAAAGTGGATTATTTCATGAGAAGAAAAGCATACTCTAATAATGTCGTACAAACAAAGTTATGGCCAAAAGGAAACAAACTGCGTCAGGTAGGATTAAACTAGTGTGTTGCAGTGGGTTTCAGCAAGTGTTAATATCTTCTGTTTGTTTCCTTTTTGGTTAAGTATTCCTTTTTACTGCAACGCATCCATTTAGTACTTCTTGGCCAGGTATGTTTGACTGTGGTTGGGTCGCCATTTACACCAGTAGATTTTGATAGCTTTGATGGAGTTCCAGTTCCGTTCTTATTACCAGGGAGCCCCATTTTAGCATGTGTTCTGGTTAATTCTTGAACACCTAATTTAGAAACCTAAATTTTTTTCGGAAATTTCTTTTTGACTGTAACCTTCTTTGTAAAATACTATTAGAGTATACTTTACGTCATATGAAACAGTCCACTTTGGAGCCGTATTTCATAAATGTAAGTACTGCAATACAAAGCATTACTAAAGTTCACTTTTCCCACTGAATGCATTAAAGTATAATTACATTGTATTTGTACGAAGGTTCTCTTAATGACAAAATTTGGGTCTTATTTTAACGAAATTGGGTTACAATCGGCAAAATTACTGAATTATGTTTACAGTTAAATTGCCCTAAAAAAATTATGAGGTGGCAGGTTGCCTAAGACATTTGCACAACAGTCTACATATGTAGATACATCTACCTCAACATTTATATATATGTAAGTATGCATGTATATGTACAGTATGTATGTATGAGTAGTATGGGCGCAAAATGGACGAGTGCAATACAATTACAAATGTTGCAAGATGTTGCAAAAGTGCCAACCCCCTTTGTTGCAAGGTACCCATAGTACCAACCCCCCTTCCCCCCTTTGTTGCATGACACCCATAGTGCCAACCCCCCTTCCCCCTTGTTGCACTACACCACCTAAATGGAGGAGGGGGTTGCTGCAAGAGCAACAAGGGGTTATGCAACTTGGAGGCAGAATTATCTCCAAGTTACAATGAACCCCCGCTGGGGGAGACCTCTTTGGGGGATAAGGTGGGACGGCCTCACCCCCTAAAAGGGTATACCTAACCTAAGAGAGAGGAGAGCGAGAAAGAAGAGGTGTTCGCTTGACAGGAGCCAAGCGCATATTAAGACTTCAGCCGAGCGGCCGTGGCCTTATATGGCCCCTAATCAGCCAGTCGGCTTAATCAGCCAGTGCCTCCAGGCATCATCAGCCAGTTATACTTCGTTTGGCACGCACACACCCGTCTATACGCCCATAAAATATTACGATTATATGCGTCGGCTCCGGCGACCGCGTTAAACTGTAGGTCTAAGGTGGAGTGTAGGCGGGCTCGAGACCCGGCGGCGGCGCGTCCTTCCGCGGTTGCTAGCCAGGGTGACCTAATGATCCGCGTTAAACTGTAAATCTAAGGTGGAGTGTAGGCGGGGCTCGAGACCCGGCGGCGGCGCGTCCTTCCGCGGTTGCTAGCCAGGGTGACCTAATGATCCGTGTTAAACCGTATGTCTAAGGTGGAGTGTAAACATCCTTCCACGGTTCGTAGAGCAACCAGGGGATCCCGTTATTGCAACGCTCGATCATGTTGTTTATCTGTTTGTTTGTTTCCCTCTTTCTCTCTCTCATATATATATATATATATATATATATATATTATATACTTCCCCGTTTAAAATAGTAGGTCTAAGGTGGACTGTAAAGCTTGATCTTCACCAGAATGAACAATTCGGACGGAAAGCAAAGGCGTGCCTATATATGTACAATTTCGGAAAAAATTTCATCTAAAAATTCGTGTAAACATCTTTCCACGGTTGATAGGGGTACCCAGAGCGCCCTAGCAGGGATCTCTCTCTCCCTCATATATATATATATATATATATATATATATATACAGGGTGGGCGGAAAGTAGCTCCCTATTTTGGATTGGTAAAAAAATACATATATTATCCATTTATTTCAGAAGAAATAATATGAAAAGGTAGGCATACATGGTAGGTTTTCTCTAAAATTCAATGTGGGCTCCAACTCTTTCCACCAGCTTCTGGAGCCGCCCAGGAATGGCGTCCACTGACTTTAGCAGGAACTCCGGCGGGATGGAGGACATGACTTCCCGAATTCGGTCCTCCAGTTCTTCCAATGTCCTCGGTTTGGTGCGGTAGACTTCTTCCTTTACCCACCCCCAAAGAAAGAAGTCGCACGGTGTCAAGTCGGGGCTCCTGGCTGGCCATTGATGTGGACCACGACGACCCATCCAACGCCCAGGGAAGTGGGCATCCAGCCACTCACGGACAACAAGAGCGAAGTGCGGAGGGGCGCCATCTTGCATAAATATCAGATCGTCGATGTTCTCCCATGTGCTGACAACCGGCCAGACCTCGTTTCGCAACATAGCAAGGTACCACTCAGCATTCATGGTGTTGCGCAGAAGGAACGGGCCCACAACCTGATCTGAGGTCATACCACACCACACCCGTTACACTGAACCGATTCTGCCGTGTTTCAGCGGTAACCGTGCGACTTCTTTCTTTGGGGGTGGGTAAAGGAAGAAGTCTACCGCACCAAGCCGAGGACATTGGAAGAACTGGAGGACCGAATTCGGGAAGTCATGTCCTCCATCCCGCCGGAGTTCCTGCTAAAGTCAGTGGACGCCATTCCTGGGCGGCTCCAGAAGCTGGTGGAAAGAGTTGGAGCCCACATTGAATTTTAGAGAAAACCTACCATGTATGCCTACCTTTTCATATTATTTCTTCTGAAATAAATGGATAATATACGTATTTTTTTACCAATCCAAAATAGGGAGCTACTTTCCGCCCACCCTGTATATATATATATATATATATATATATATATGATAAATAAAACCAAGAAGGAAAGGAAACACAGAATGGTGCTCAAGCGCTTTCGTCTACTGACATCCTCAGGAACACTGAAGTAAATAAAGAGTTCAAGACTATATAGAGGTTACAAATATATATATATATATATAAATTGTGGGAGGAGCATACAAATTTGTGAGGAAAACTACCAATTTTAGCACTTTGTCCGAATTCAACACAAGATCAAATGGATTGTTTACAACCAATTTTATAGTTAATGCCTGAATGATATATAGGTCACAAAAAAGTAAAAAAAAAATATATATATATATAATAAATTGAAAAATAAAAATTGTAAGAGGAGCATACAAATTTATAAGGGAAACCTACCCAAGTTTTAGCACTCTGCCCTTCTTGTCTAAATCCATTCTGAACCAATTCAACACAAGAACAAATGGGTTGTTTACAACCAATTTTATAGATAAGGTCTGAATGATATATAGGTCACAAAAAAAATATATAAAACTAAATTGAAAAATAAAAATTGTAAGAGAAGCATACAAATTTATAAGGAAACACTACCAAAGTTTTAGCACTCCAACCTTCTTGTCTAAATCCGTTCTGAACGAATTCAAAACAACGGGATCGAGTTGAAAAAGACCTTTCCTCATGTTAAAGTTATTTGTAAGTTGGATAATAGCAGACTCAAGAATATTTCTATTAACAATGTTGCTAGAGTGGAACAAAACTGAAGCATTATTCCAATCAATACAGTGGGATAATTCTGACAAATGGACAGAAAGGGCACTGGACGACTGTCCCGTTCTAAGGGAATATTGATGTTGTTTTACACGCGTGTGCAAATCCTTTCCCGTCGGACAAATGTAAAAGGAATCACATTGCTTGCAACCAATTTTACAGATAATGCCTGAATTATTGGTAGGGCTATTTTTTTACTATGATATTTTTCACAATATTGTTATATGAAAATACTACATTAATATCCAAAAGTTTAAGTACATTAGCAATGCCTATAAAGTCTGGGAAAAATGGAACTGTAAATGGACTGTAAATTCACTTTCAATAGCGAGTATTATCAACAGGTTTTTGGGATGGCAATGGGCAATCCCTTGTCGCCCCTCCTCTCCAATGTTTATATGGAGTTTTTCGAAATTACTTACATTCCGAGAATCCTGGGGGTTGGCATCCCATGGTTGCGGTACGTCGAAGATATTTTGTGTATCTGGCCCATGAATCGTGACCTGGATGACTTCCTCCTTCAGTTAAATGATCAAGTCCCCTCCATTAAGTTTACTTTAGAAGTGGAACAAGACAACTCAATCCCGTTTTTGGATGTGCGTGTACATAGGGAAAGCCCAGGTTTTAAGTTTAGTATCTATCGGAAAAAACAAACAATTTGTCCTACATAAGGGGTTCCAAAAAACCTTAGCCCCCCATTTGTAGCTTACATGTTTACTTATATCGAAATAGTTTTTAGTGATTATAAAAATATATAAAATTCTTTATTTATTGCAGGTATTAAAATTACTCTAGCTGATAAAGTGATAATATAATGGCGAAGAAGTGAGGACTTCGTCAAAAGAAATTGAAATAAAACTTTGGATGAATGTGAAATGGATACAACCAAATCTGGGCGCCCAAATTTGCCACTCTCTCAGGAAACAAAGGACATCATTGAAAGCGGTACGCGTAAGCGGAAAAACAGCTGTGCTAAACTTTCTAGAGAGATCGAAGTGTTGAGAGGAAAGATCGTTAGTGGTGAGATCATTCGACTGTACCGTCATAGGCAAGGTTTAAAGCCTTAGCATGAACTTCCAAAGCCAAGAAAAACTCAACATCGATGACAGAATGTGGTTTGCCCATTATCTTGAAGATTGGGATGTGGATCATTTCATGCATTTGGCTGTCTCCGATGAATTTTTTGTTTACGTAACACGTCGGCCTAACTACCAAAATGATCGAGTGTGGGCCACAACACCAGATGAAATCGATGACAATGAACATTCTCGCGAATTATTAAAAAGTCCAGACTGTGTTGGTGTGTTTGTTTTGTTCACTGCAAAGAAGCTCATGTGGGTGCTGCAGCCAAATGGTCAGAGTTGGGATGGACAGTATTTGCGTGATCTTATTCTATCCCAGCATGTCATTCCTTTTCTAAGAAACCCAAACAATGTTATGGATGTCGATCAGGTCACACTTCTGCACGATAAGGCTCCCTGCTTTAAGGCATTAGCCACTCAACAGTTGTTGCGGAACCATGAGATCGATTTCTTTGGAAATGAAGAATGGCCAGGAAATTCTCCTGACCTGAACGTCTGTGAATACATTGGATCAGTTATAAAGGACAAGGTTGAATGTCTCTTGTTTCAAGAACCTGCAGCAAATCGATTTTCGAAGGATACAATGACGCAACACATTGAAACTGTTTTAGCAAATTTGCGTAACGATCAAGATCTATTCACGTCACCTTTGGCAAGCTAACCAAAGCAAATTCAGGCTGTCTTGGAAGCCAATGGCGGGAACACCAAGTTTGAATTGTTTCTCATTAAATGCAGGATTAAATTCTCTGGACATGACACCCCCATTAAGAAGGCCATATTTTCTTCACTGTTTCTCCGCGCTCTTAGGATCGCCAGTCCGGAATACATCGATGCCGAATTGGAAAAAATCAATGGTATTGGAAGTGATCTGTGCTACCCACCTGCGTTTATGGAATCTTGTCTTAACAAGGGAAAACGAACCTTCTATCGTGTGAATAATAACACTCGCACTTTGTCAAAGAATATTTTAGTATTTCCATTTTTTCCAGGCTTTTTAGGCATTGCTAATGTACTTAAACTTTTGGATATTAATGTAGTATTTTCAAATAATAATATTGTGAAAAATATCATAGTAAAAAATAGCCCTACCAGTAATTCAGGCATTATCTATAAAATTGGTTGTAAACAATGTGATTCCTTTTACATTGGTCAGACGGGAAAGGATTTGCACACGCGTGTAAAACAGCATCAATATTCCCTTAGAACGGGACAGTCGTCCAGTGCCCTTTTTGTCCATTTGTCAGAGTTATCCCACTGTATTGATTGGAATAATGCTTCGGTTTTGTTTCACTCTAGCAACATTGTTAACAGAAATATTCTTAAGTCTCCTATTTTGCAACTTACAAATAACTTTAGCATGAGGAAAGGTCTTTTTCAACTCGATCCCGTTGTTTTGAATTCGTTCAGAACGGATTTAGTCAAGAAGGGTAGAGAGCTAAAACTTTGGTAGTGTTTCCTTATAAATTTGTATGCTTCTCTTACAATTTTTATTTTTCAATTTAGTTTTATATTTTTTTTGTGAACTATATATCATTCAGGCATTAACTATAAAATTGGTTGTAAATCCATTTTATCTTGTGTTGAATTCGAGCAGTGCTAAAATTGGTAGTTTTCCTTACAAATTTGTATGCTCCTCCCACAATTTTTATTTCTATATTTATTTTATATATATATATATTTTTTTTTGCAACCTGTATATAGTCTTGGACGCTTTACTTACTTCATTGTTCCTGAGGATGTCATTAGACGAAAGCGCTTGAGCACCATTCTGTGTTTCCTTTCCTTCGTGGTTTTATTCGTCATAAATATTTTTCACGTGTTACTTTCGTGAAATAATTTTCATATATATATATATACACACACACGTCCCCGTCTAAAAGTAGGTCTAAGGTGGAGTATAAAGCTTGATCTTCGCCAGAATGAACAATTCGGGCGGAAAGCAAAGGCGAGTCTATGTATGTACATTTCCGGAAAAAAGTTAATCTAAAAATTCGTGTAAACATCTTTCCACGTTTCTCTCTCTCTCTCATATATATATATATATATATATATTCCCGTTTAAAAGTAGGCCTAAGTGGAGTGTAAAGCTTGATCTTCACCAGTATGAACAATTCTGACGGAAAGCAAAGACCTGCCTATATAAAGGAGGGAAATGAAGAAAGGTGAAAGCGATATAAGCAAACATCTAATTAAACGATGTAATTAGCTGAACAATAGAAGGACATAAATATTTATGGAAAATAATATATATATATATAATATATATATATATATATATATATATATAACATCGTTCTGAATATTGCGGGGTTTGGTGGAAGCGATAGATAATTTCGATTTAAAATTCCAATAAATAAACTTCTTTCCGCAGGAGTTTATTTCGAGGTCACAAAGATTAAAACTTCACCAGTAATTGATTCGTCGCTTAGTGTACCTCTCAAACTTACCTGAAGTGTACCAAATATATCTCTGCTAATCATAGTTTTTCTTGTCTTTCTACAACAAAAAAAAAAAAAATTATGGGGCTATAAACGCCCTTCCATTCTGAACTTTTCTCATATATATATATATATATATGTTATACACAAGCCACTCGAGTTCCCATAATACCCCATGTTTTATCTTCAATATTTAAAACAGCCCTTGAGATAAACCTCGAGTGTCATCGACTCGTGCGACGCTCCTCCCCCATTTTTTTCTTTGTTCTTAAATGCTTGCTTCGGCGCGTTTTGGATTCGTAGGAGGGATGGAGCACGAAAACAGATGCGGACCCGTCAGAAGAGATCTGGCGCTTCGTCGGGATAGAGTGAAAGGCCGGGTAGCGCTTGGTGATTCTCCGAGTAGGCTTTGAGAGAGTTTGCTCGTTAAAGACTAAATTTGAGAGAATATTGAGATTTTTGAGGTTTTTGAGGTTTTGAGGTTTTGAGGTTTTGTGGTTTTTGAGTTTATGAGGAAATATTATATTGAGAGTCGTTAGCCTAAACTACTGCGAGGGATGTAGTGGTTGGGCAACGATAGAACTTAAATTACTTAATTAATGTTAAGATTAGTTTAAGAAAAAACCTGAACTTGACCGTACTATATTTCAAATTCGAGACTGAACTTGTAACCAAATGTGACTTAAATTTATTGATTAAAAGCTATTCAAGCCAACTATTTCATTATCAAATATACACTAAAATCGGGGGTACAGAAGTAATCGGAAGATAAAGAATTCACGCAGAGGGTCACTAACTTAAAGAAAGATATATTATAACTTCAATTTACTTATCGAGCATTTACAGTGACCTTCGAGAATAAACAATTTGTAATATGGATCCGTCTCCCCTGACAACGGACATTTTTATTCTTTATTACAAACTGGAGAAGTAGGGGATAAACGGATTTTTTATTACAACTGGTGTCAGAAGTGGGATCTTCCTTTTCTGATACCCCCCCAAAAACCTAAGTGAAAAGTGACAAAAAGTGCTCTCCAAGTGTGTATATGAGGACTACCAGCTCGCAACAGACAGCGACGGAAGACAATGTGAGGGTCACACGATCGAGAACCACTGCGTGGGCTGCTGCTGCTCAGGCCGAGTCGACATCGCAACTTGCTACTGGACACCAAGCCGCAGGAGGAGTAAACTTTCCCACCAACGCGGAAAGAGAGGTAAGCGACCCATCTTGTATTGCGAGAGGTTTTAGAGGACGAGTGGAGAGCCTCCCTACAGCGGGCAGTCCCCCTAAATTAACCCCATCAAACCTTCATTTCTTTCCCCCAAAATTTTGATATAAATAGAATACTTTTCCCTCCAATCGGTTCCCCTAGACTCGAGTTTGAGACTGATCCGGTTCCGAACCTATTTTTAGCACAATTTAGCGATTCAAATTTGGTCGAGTTTTGGCCGATCTCATTCGAGAACATGCCTCTTGGCCAAGAAGGAATCAGTCCCAACCATGTATCAGCAACCACTCCCTACACACTTCCCTCATCCCTATGTTCCCCCGTTCTATCCAGGGTATCATCACTTGTATTCCCCCAATGTAGGCTTCCCCAATCCACACGTTAATATTGTCCCGTATAACACTAGTAATGCACCCAAATTCCCTACAAAAAATGCCGGGTATAAACACGCTCGATGTCTTCTATGTGGGGACAGGGAACACCTAGCTCCTCAGTGCCACCTGATTGAAAAAGTGAAGATACTGAAGGAGAGGGAAAGGGTGCGTGAAAGGGAAGAGAGCTATAGGCGAGAGAATGAAAGAGATCATCGGAGGGAATGGACCCCAAGAGGAGACCGACGGTATGAAGATTACGAAAGAAGAGGAAGTAGGTACGCTTCCCCTTCCGAATATTCAAGAAGACGGAACTTCTCGCCGTATGAGAGAAATAGAGATAACTATGGTAACCCCAGATATGACAACAGGGATGAGGGTAACCCATTTCTAACCCAAGATACGACAACAGGCATGAGGTTAACCCAAGATACAACAACAGGTATGAGGGTAACCCCAGATACGACTACAGATATGAGAATCGGTACCGCTATCCGTCGCCCTATGAATAACGAAGAAGAAGGGACTGTTCCCCTTACGACAGAGACTACTCCCCTTATGACAGAAGAAACGGAGGTTACCCCTACCCCGACAGAAATGGAGGCAGGTATCCCGACAGAAGAACGGACCGAAGTCCGTCACCCTATCGGAGATACAATAAGGAAAGAGAACCTAACCGCGGAAGACGCCCAGAAAAAGAATGGAAAAAAGGGCGAGATGATTCTCCGTGGCCCAGAAGAAATGACCCCTCAACCGAAAGGGACCTTTTCCCCCGTCGAGAGTCGTTTAAGGAGGAGGAAGAGCCAACACACAAGACAAAAGAATTTAAAATGAAGTCGATATTGGTAAGGAGAAAAGAAGACAAAGGCAGGGACTGGGACGAAAGAGATAAAGGTGAAAAAGTGAAAGTGAACGAAAGAAATGAAAGACGCAGCTTCAATAATGATACGAAAGAGTAGTGTCTAAATGTTTATGAAACGAGCAATATTGAAAGTGCATATACGGTGCAAGAAGACGGAGTGTGTCTGCAGAAAAATCTGACCTTGAGAGTGGAGTCTGCCTCATGCAGACCTCAAAACGAGTGCGAGGAAAAAACAGAAAGTGACCTTGACTTTGAGGTAGAATCTCGGTCAGAGGACACAGACGAGGTGAAAACGATAGCGGTGTGTAAGAGAAGAATGTATGAAATGTTCGAATTAAGCGAGAAAGAAATGGAAACAATGCAAGAATTAAAATCTGAGAGCTCGATGAATGATAGTGTGATAGATGAGAACACGAAAAACCGAAGGGAAATTGATCCCTCAACGGAAGCAAAATGGGTAATCGGAGAAGATGACGTGTGTTCATGTGACATAAGTATGAGACATAACATGACGAAGAGTGATTCGCGTCTATATTGTGGGAACGGAAGTAGTTTGAATCCGACGAACAAAAATGTAAATTGCGAAAATGAATTAAAAAAGAGCGAGGAAAATATCGTGATAATGGATGTGGATGAATTGGCTATACAGGAAATGAAAGAATTCAGCGAAAGAGACAAGTAGCTCCCTCGAATGATTGTCCCTGGGAATCGACCAGGGTAAAAATAAACGAAAGTTGCGTGAGGGGGAATGCAGAGCAACAAATAATGAATGAAAACGGTCCCATGATGTCCCTTGAACTTTTGAACGAAGGGACCGAGGTCGGTCTAACAAGGAAAGGGTCAATTGACACTGTTGAATTTCGACCCCAAGTCGAAATTACGAGTCATAGCCGTAAGGCGGTAAATGACGAAGTCCGAACCACCGTGGGACAAATAGAAACAAAAATAGGCATTGAGCGCGAGAAATATGATCTTACTGCGTTGCTCGTTAAAGAATTGCCTGAGGGATTACAAGAAGACCAAAGCGCGGAGAGAAAAAAGTAAACAACCTCCCTCTCCCATTAGTACGAGGGTCCACTTCCAGTGCCCCTTTAGCTGGAGCAATTTTAGAAGCACGAACTCCTTCCCCGTTGAAGGAGGGATCCACTAATCGTAGAGGCGAGAGAAACCCCTTTAAACCTGAGGGTAGAACCGCAACTAGTTTGCGTGAACGAAGAAAGGAATGTATCCGTTATCGTGCGAAATGAATCCGCCAACGATAGAGTTAAAGTTACGAGAGAAAGGACAAAGCTGGCGGGAGAAGTTTTACAATACTGTGATTGCGAAGGAAAAAAATCCTGTAGCGCGCCAAACGAATGCTCTTCCAACGGCGAAGAACCCAACAAAGAAATGAGTGAAAAAGAGATCAATCAAGTCATGAACCATAAGCGTAAATGGTCTGAAGAGGAAATTTCAGAGGAAATTTATAACATGGAAATGACGAGCGAATTCTCGTTAACCCCTCAGTCTGCAGAGCCGGAAAGAAGGGAAGTACGAAAATTTGTGAAAAATACTAAAGTAGACCCCGAAGAAGGGAATGGATTAAAAACCCTTCTTAAGGACCATATTGGACAAAAGAGGAGAAAATTAAACGAGACCGAAATTGCAACCGAAAAAGAAGAAACAAACGAGAAGAATCACGTACGCCCGAAGAATAAACGCAATTATAGTGACGAGACGAAAAGGAAAGAGGAGATAACGAACGAACCGCACCGTTTCCGCTGTCGTTACGACGAAACGAATAGTTTGTGGTCACACGCAGGTCGGCCACCAGAACTCATTTAAAGGTCCTGATTGCTGGTCTAGAAGATGAAGTTATCGGCTAACGTTTAGAAGACGATCGAACGAGTAAACAAGACACGCACACGAATTAACCAAAGGGAACAAATGGGTTAAACTCTTCCCCGGGACATTATAGGGTGTCAATTTGGGAGGTGAAAATTAATTTTTGCCAATTCCTTCACTGAGGGGTTTTAAAAATATGTTTTTGGATGTGAAGAATTCAAATCTGCTATTATTTTTGTGATTGCTCAACACTTAGCTTGGTAAATCTACGTTTGATTAAAAAGCACATAAATTGCTCTCGGAAAACAACATTTATTAATTTTAGCTTCTCAAAATGTCAGGTAATGCTATAAAAATTTTAGTTTCTCTGCATAAAACATATCCTAGTAATCATAAAACATATCCTTCTAATCATAAAACAACATTAGAAAGTAATGACATCAGTAAAAAAAAATATTTAAACAACAAGTTTCATCAAGTCTTGCTTTGATTCGTTCTTGGACATCAGCCGCCGACTTGCTTCTTGGCCTCTGATATTGCCCTCACGTTTCTCATGTGTATACACCCTGCCTGCTGCCTCTGTGACTTGTTTCACACACCTCTCTATTGACTGAGCATGACAGGGCCACTGTGGAACTTGCATAGGCTTGTCAAAGAACTTCTTTACTTCCGCTGTAGTCAGTTTACATGTCAAAGGAGGTTCAAATACCCCGTCAGACCAGTCTGTCAGCTCCAACACGGAAGAAGCACTGGGGTTGA
This sequence comes from Bathynomus jamesi, assembly GCA_023014485.1. NCBI lineage: Eukaryota > Metazoa > Arthropoda > Malacostraca > Isopoda > Cirolanidae > Bathynomus > Bathynomus jamesi. The sequence continues at coordinate 1,340,863 of JAJOZX010000297.1, forward strand.
TGGAAGGTGTCTTCCTGGGACGTACAGAAAGATCTCCAAGTGTGTCATCATCTCCACCCCTCATGTCAACAATCTTTTGGACACCAGCTCTCCTCTCCTCACTGTCATCTGAGCACAAGAGTGTCTGGATTATCATTTCGCTGAATGCATACCATGCTGAGCGCTTGATGGTTGGCAAAACAGCATCCACTACAGCCTTCTTTTGCAGCCTAACTAGCCGCAGCTGAAACAAGATGTGGCGTGGGCCTTCCACCCAAGAGTGTTTTACTTTGATGTTGAACACAGGGATAGTACACACCAACAATGTATTGCACTATCAGTCTTAAGTTGTTGAGGGTTTTGCCTTTAAGGCCATGTTTTGAAACCCATATGCGACAAAGCCTGTTTGCTGTTGTCAACCACCTTGAAAGGCTCACTGGACCAATTTCAAGAGGGCCAGATCTGTGGGAAGTTCTCCTGTCCTTATGGCCTGTGTGATCCTATACCCGTACGCTTGATCAGTAGAGAGATCCTTTACGACATTGTCACTCAGTGAAGTAAGAGGCTCTCCAATTGAGAGTTTGGTGAATGAAGGATCAATTTCAAGTTCGGTTGCAGTGTCTAGCATCTTGCCAATGTTACCTGTCCACTTGTTGTTAGACAAGGTCTTCCCATCCAGTGCTGTGATCAAGTGTCGCAGGGGTAACTCGTTAGTGTGGAGGGCACAAACCAACCAGATCAGCTTACGGCAAAGCTTGACCTCTACCCAATGCATGGAACCACCCTCCCAGCCAGTGTTAACATTTGTAGAATCACCTCCAATGGCCTGCAGGCTTTTTATCAATGCCCTTCTTCTTCATGAAATCTACAAGATTATCAGCAATAACTTCAGCAGTTTTTTCTCGTTGAGCCTTTCTCAGGAGTGAAGTAGTAGAGATATCTTCCACCTGGCTCACTGCACACAGAATAATGCTCTTCTTTGATGATGCTGGGGAACTGACGATCTGAATTGTCTGCTTTCAGCATAACTTTAGTTGTATCTTGACGGCCGTCAAAGAAGATGCAGTCAATTTCACACCTTCTACAAAGATCATCAAATTCCTGATCCAGGGATCTCATAACTTTTTCTTGGGCCCTCTTGACTTTATTGTGATCACCTACAAGTCTCTTGTCTTCTTCAGTGATCAAGCCAGCATCCATAAAGGCAGCAGTGGTGATGGCAGCTGTGGCACGCAGGCCAACACCATATCTGATGCTATGCATAGCAACATTAGGTATTTCTAATGTGTTGTACTCTGGCTTTTTATTGGAAGTTGAAGACGTGCTTGGTATTTCTAATGTCACTTCATAACTTCCATCCTTTCCATCTTGAGCATCAGCTATTTGTTCTTCATTTTCATCATCAGAGAAAATTATTTCATTTGATGGCATTGAAACATCTGCTTACTTGTCTGCTTATATTCAGCAAGCCTTCTTCTTTCGTCTTCTTGCCGCTTCTGCTTTTTGACTTGTCTGTTGTGCTCAGGTTGATCTGGCAAGCCAATCTGATGTGGTCCAATAGAACCAGACTTGTCTCTCTGACCTTTAATAAAAGCAAGTTCCTTCACAGGGATCTTCATCTCCCTAGAGCATGTACAGTTAATGTGAGTTTCGTTTTTGCAACCAGCATCTGCAAGGCAGCCAAATTCAGAGCAGAGAACAATTTTACACTTGCAACTGAGGATGTCAAAAAGCTTGTCAAGTTTTGCAATGAAAGCCTCTTTGACATGTAGCTTTCCTCTCCCAAGAGATATGTTTTTGGCCTGCTCCCAGCTCTCTTGGATCTTGTTTAAGATTGTGACTCGTGAATTTACAACGGGGGCTACAAAAGAACTGTTTGCTCGTTCCCACTTTTCAAGCACTTTAGGGTAAATGTCCTTTGCAAGACTGGCTGCTGGGTAGTTTCTCACATCCTCACCACTTTGTTCTCTTAGCAGTAGCCCATATTTCAGAACGTCTCGCAGAGTTGGGAGTTCAGAGGGCAACAACTCTCTACCAGTTCCAATTAGGTTGCTCATATGTGTGAATGTCCCCAGTCTTGTCCTTCTTTTAGAAGCCATTGTAGGTCAATTCCCACTGGTTAGGATGGTAGCACTGACGGACAAGTAATCTTCAGCACACTGATGAATATGTTCCAACCTGTGAAATAAGCAAAAACAGCAGTGCATTATATATACAGCATATATAATTATTAATATAATAATTATTATATAATTCCACAAAAAAGTCAAAAAAGTCACTATTTTTATGTAGCTTCTTACCAAGCAAAACTAAATTATATTAAATTAACAAAAATATCTTTAGAATTCCTAAGTCATGCTGCAACTTTTTAGCACCCCTCATATTTGGAATTTGAAAGTTGAAAAATTCGACACACCCTACCGGGACAATAAAGAAAAATGTTCCTTCCTTTTAACAAATCTTTTACCACTTAATATAAAATCAAATTAATCTTCCCCCCCTCCGAAAGTTGACTGAAAGGCATGATTCATGTTGGGAGTTAACACTGTTCACGTAACTATATATATTTTATATCGTGTTTCATACTGGTTTATATCAATTTATGTTATTAATATTTGATAAATTTATACATTTGATATCGTAACGATTGACTCAGAAATTGGTGGCGAGGGAATATTCACGCGAAAACAATCGGTATAAATGCATAGGTTGGAAATATAATATGATGAGATAGCATGTTTCGCGCGTCCAAATCAGCTCTCAAATTCCTTGAGTTTAAGGGAATCGAGTGGAAAATTTATGAAAAGGAATTCATTAAGATTTCGAGAGAAGAAATTTTCTTGTTTATCATTGCTCATATAAAATATTTTTGTTTTGTCTTAACGAAATTACTCCTGAATTAATCATGATCCCCGTCCTTTTTAACCTGATGCATTATACACGTTGGGGCGCAAACCTTCTCAAATCACGGAGTCCCTTGTCCAACCAATGGGCTCCCTCATTCGGCAAGGCCCCACGTACACTTTCAGCGCACGTCTCACTCTGAAGCCCGATTTCGAGATCACTTACATAGTAAACTCCTCGTTTACGAAAGAAGCCTGCACCACTTCAATGCTTCCTTGTCACGAGGAATAGACCTTCAAGATGTAACCCGGTACCTGCGCAGGGTCGCCACGCCACCCTCACCCTGCGTCTCGCGTTGGAAATAGCAGTCGTCGGAATTGCGATCTGGAAGAGACGATGCTGTCGCCGCCGAGATCCTCCACCGGTACCAACTGCCAGGTTTAAAATCCCCGCATCGGGCCCCCCGGAAGCTCAGGTGACCAGATCGCCAACGCCCCAAGAAGCCCCCCCTCATGAATTTCGCTTTTCACCGACGAGCCCAAGTTTCGTCAGAAGATTGTCCCTAGCAATTCAGTTATATCGTACGCCAGAATCAGCACCTAACGTTGGCTACGAGGAAATGGGCATTCCCGTAATTAAGACTTAAACCACTTCTCCCATCTGGCCCCTTTGCGTTTTTCCCCATTTCTAATACTTACGAAAAAACGACCGAATGAAGTTAGTTTAATTAATTGAATTACATTTACATGGTAGAATTGAATTGCTAAAGTAATAACTTCATTCGGTAGTTAGTGCGTAACTAACTAATAATTAATAAGTGTTTAATTTAATTAAATAAGTAATATTTTCCTTCAGTGATTAGTGCTTAACGAATTGGTAATTAGCGATAAGTGTTCAATTTACAAGCCTTACTGAAATGACCTCTCTTTATGTAACTATTAAGTTTCTCCGTCTGTGTATTTCAAATTTTCTCCCTGCTATATCACTTTCCTTTGTTTATTTTAAAACCATATTAACTCATAAAACCATTATAATATCATTATTATTTGTAATATCGTCCTTTGTCATAAAGCGAGATTGCGAAAGTCTCTCGAAAGCAACTTTCTGTAATGCTGACGATGCGGGCAAGGCTTGCAATCGAATTAATTGCTGACCGCACCTGATAACTAAATTATACTGCAAAATATAAATTCATATAATTTCATTCAGTTAACTAATAATGTAGGCCCTCCTAAAGTAGGCTTTCGTCTTTCGGTTGAGTATTTAAATTTTAGTATAGAAAAAGAAAAAAATAGTTTTTTTCATTTTTACTTATAAAATTTATGAACTTTATGAGATTTATGAAAATTAATTAGTCATACCTTTGAAAAACTGTCATTAGGCGACTCGTCGTACGAATTATTCCTCCTAAAGAAAGCACTTTCCACCCAAAGTTACAAGAATTAGTCGTCCTAAACCGGTAGACGCAGTTTTCATGATGTTAACGTAAATGAAAATAAAACTATATTGAAGGCTGATCCGTTTCCCCATCGGATTATTTAATTTAGGGAAAGGCGTTGCCCTTATAAGGCATTCAGAAATTAAAATTTCCCCGTATAATGTGATCTTCTTGCGCTGTGTTTCTCTTCTTAAACCTACCCTTTCCTTGATTATATATTGGTTATGCGGTGAGTAAACAAACATTTTCAGTACTCACGGTATTTATTCTATGAGTGTAATTTTCAGAATAAATCCGCATATGTTGTTTAACTCACAGTATTTATTATGTAAATTTAATTTTTAGCTTATTGATTTGACAACTTTAAATTTATTCATAAATAGTAAGCAAGTTTAACTAGGTTAATATTCAATTGAATTTCTCGTATTTTCATTGTAACTACGAGTTCTAACGTATCTGGATAGACATAAGTAACCTAAATTCGTGTTTTGAGAATTGCCTCTCCACTACGAATCATTTCCGCTCACAGAACATTTATCTTTCTGTATTCACGGACCATGGAAGTCCTTCGTTCGGCCTCAAGTTCTCTCAGGAACTCATTACTTTTTTTTTGTTTTTTTTTTGGAAGGAACGAATTTGTTATACACAAGCCACTCGAGTTCCCATAATACCCCATGTTTTATCTTCAATATTTAAAACAGCCCTTGAGATAAACCTCGAGTGTCATCGACTCATGCGACGCTCCTCCCCCACTTTTTTCTTTGTTCTTAAATGCTTGCTTCGGCGCGTTTTGGATTCGTAGGAGGGATGGAGCACGAAAACAGATGCGGACCCGTCAGAAGAGATCTGGCGCTTCGTCGGGATAGAGTGAAAGGCCGGGTAGCGCTTGGTGATTCTCCGAGTAGGCTTTGAGAGAGTTTGCTCGTTAAAGACTAAATTTGAGAGAATATTGAGATTTTTGAGGTTTTTGAGGTTTTGAGGTTTTGAGGTTTTGAGGTTTTTGAATTTATGAGGAAATATTGAGAGCCGTTAGCCTAAACTACTGCGAGGGATGTAATGGATGGGCAACGATAGAACTTAAATTACACTGGCCAACAAAATGAAACTTTTTTCCTCATCACAAACATGATCACACTTTTCTTAATGCATTTTTCGCGCTGATTCCGAATCTGGTTTTATTTTTTTTCTAGCACGTATAGTTATATATATACACTGGTTTTGATATTTTTAAGTTTTTGATATTGCTATAAGAAAATTTATGGATGTATAGATCACACTTAGGAATGCTAAACAACAAATACATCATATACCTTATTCAATGTACTTATAAATAAAGAATATATACATTATTTTATTAAAAGCGCTGTGAGTGTGATTTCCTTTTGTAAATTTGGCCTGGATTGTCACGATACAGCATCCAACAATGGTCCGCCATCATGCTTTCATTCCAATATCCTTGGTAGCGCTTCTCCATCATCTGAATATCTTGATGGAAGCGCTCTCCTTGCTCGTCACTCACTGCACCAAGGTTTTCAGGAAAGAAATCTAAGTGGGAATGCAGGAAGTGAATTTTTAACGACATTCGACACTCCATTTCTTTGAAGGCATCAGGAGGTTCTTGACTCCATCCTTATACGCAGGTGACTTGTTGCTTCAAGAAAGTTTTCACATATCCATTTGAACGCCAGCCAAGCCTTCAATTCCAGCGGACTTAGGACTTTTTCAAATTCAGTGTCATTCAAAACCTCCCTTATTTGTGGCCCAACAAAAATTCCTTCCTTCAATTTTGCTGCAGTAACCTTCGGAAATTTCCTTGAAAGGTATTAGAACCCTTCAGAATTGACTTTACCCATTGCTTTAACAAAATTCTTCATTAAACCAAGTTTAATGTGAAGAGGTGGCAGATAGATCTTTTGGGATCCACTAAAGGACAGATGGACATGCTTATCCCTTATCCCTGGACATATGTATACCTAAGTGGCCAGTCACTTTTGTGTAATGTTTCTATAGTGGCGCGACTGTCCCACAGGCAAAGGAAACAACAAAATTTTGTGAATCCTGACTGCATACCCATAAGCATTCCTATAACTTTTAGATCTCCACAAACATTCCATTGATGACTGTCGTATTTGATTGCCTTAAGTAGTATATCCATATTGTCATATGTCTCTTTTAGATGGACGGAATGGGCAATGGGGATGGATGGCATTATATTACCATTATGCAAAAGAACTGCTTTCAGGCTTCTCTGCGACGAATCAATAAAGAGCCGCCACTCAGATGCCACATACGTCTGAGATATGGCTGTAAATAGTCCATTGATGTCATGGCAATAACAGAGAGGACCGTCTACTGAAAAGAATGCTGTTAATTCAAAATTCCGCTTTCGGTAGTAACTTATACGAACATTGTTCTCAAGTAAATTGTTCTCCTTTAGTCTTGAGGCGAGAAGCTCTGATTTTTCTTTAGACAGAGATAAGTCTCTAACAAGATCATTCAACTGTCCTTGGGTTAACTTTTTAGGCTCTAAATGTCTACCTTCAAAAGTGTACTCTGGTTCTGTAGATGGTCCGGAAACCCCAGTTGCACCTTCATCACTTTCCATGTCATCTATGATAGAATCTAGCCTATCACTTGGGGGAATTGGAATGGGCAATGTTTCATCATGTTTTACTGGTCTACGTGCTGATCCAAGTTTGGATATACAATCTGGTGTTTTGTTCTTGGCAGAAAACCCCATTAAGTTCACACTACAAAAATAACAGTCTTCATGATGATCTCTCGGCTCCCTCCATATCATGGGTATGGCAAATGGCATTGAAGCTTTCTTTTTGTTAAGCCAATCACGTAATCCATTTGAACAGCCAGAACAGATTTGATGTGGCGCCCATGGTTTATCTTGGTCACCTAGATGGCAACCAAAGTATAGCTTGTATATTTTCTTAATGTCGGTTGTAATACTTCGTCGCTGTGTTTTAGTTGTCAACTGGCCGCATACGAAACAGAACTTGTCGGGGTCATTCTTACATTGTCGAGGCATGTTGACTGACCTGAGCAAACTATAAATTCAAAAAAAATGTACACCAACTTGACACAACAAGTTCTTGGACTGGACTGATCTTTTGACACACAAAGCACGGCGTTGTTGCATGAATCACAATGCTGCTAGACGTAAAAGCTCACACATGGAATACATAAGATGTATAATTAAGATAATTGAAATAAATAAGATGAATAAACTAAAAAAACACAATAAAATAAACACAATCAAATGTTGAAATATTAGTATTTTGCCTATTTAAAATGGTTAAATCTGTGTAGTTATATATATGCCTTCATCTTGAAAACTATACGTGCTAGAAAAAATCTGAATGCAGTTTTGGAATCAGCGTGAAAAATGCTATCCAGCCACCACAAACTTTACTCTGATGAAAAATCTTTGTTGACCAGTGTTATTTAATTAATGTTAAGATTAGTTTAAGAAAAAACCTGAACTTGACCGTACTATATTTCAAATTCGAGACTGAACTTGTAACCAAATGTGACTTAAATTTATTGATTAAAAGCTATTCAAGCCAACTATTTCATTATCAAATATACACTAAAATCGGGGGTACAGAAGTAATCGGAAGATAAAGAATTCACGCAGAGGGTCACTAACTTAAAGAAAGATATATTATAACTTCAATTTACTTATCGAGCATTTACAGTGACCTTCGAGAATAAACAATTTGTAATATGGATCCGTCTCCCCTGACAACGGACATTTTTATTCTTTATTACAAACTGGAAAGAAGTAGGGGATAAACGGATTTTTTATTACATATATATATATATATATATATATACATGTTGATTAATTCGTTATTGCCACTTCTCTGGTTTCCAAGATTCTAGATAAGGAACGCATTTTTAAATTATACTACACAGCGTCGGGTCAATCTTATTTCCATTCGCTCGAGATCGTGAACTGTGGTGTTTATTGAAACACTACATCACAGGTCTTTGTTTTTTAAATTTATCTATTGTATCGCGGAAATTTTACAGCGGCAGCCTTCATGAGTAATTAAATATCTTCCACTTTCATGTTTCAAAGCACAATAAACTGTAGTTTAGTGTTTCTCTCAAACATACACGAATTGTTCCGAAAATATCTTCCAATATCACGAAAACTCTTCCTTTCCCGACAAACGAGAATGTACAGGCGAGCATCATGCACCATAAAACGTTTCACATTCCAACCTAAACTCTCTCTCTCTCGGTCGAATACAAAATCAAAAAACAAAGCGTTTCTCGTCTCTCCACGAATGGGGATATCTGACACGCCCCAGATTTCACGGGGCAACCAACCACAGCCCTGTGGGCGGATCCCAGGACCTCTGTTTGGCCGCAATGCAGGCCTACGCGTCAAGCCCCACCCAAAATTCACCGTTAGCCAATAGGAAGCTAACGATTGTGTTTTGTGGGTTGGTCACAAGCCCCCTTTATAAAAGGGAACAGTTCATCTCAGAGCCTCAGTTCGTATGTTTTTTCGCTTAGTGCTTTTCAAATATACACTATGAGTCAGTTATCGTTCTACAATTCTCCTGAATTGATTGAAGATCAAGACTTTTATGCTCACGCAACGCTTCTAATTTGCAGAGCCATAGATCGGGGGAAACTTTTATCTACCCAGAGTATTACGAAAAATTGTGACGAAATGCAAGAACCGTTCAATGAAGACGCTGTTAAAATGTAAGTAACTTATAAGTGTCTAACCTAGCTTTATTCTGAGTTTTCCTACAAAGAAAAATTAACCCCAGGACTCTTTCTCGTTTATAACAATATAACAACCGTAAAAGGCCGCAATAAACGCGTTTTCAAATATTTTTAATTCTCTGTTTCCTTCGGGTTATTTCGGCATATATATATATATATATATATATATATATATATATATATATATATGGTGTTTTTATTGTACATTTCTTGTACAGGTACGATTTTAGAAATATTAAAAACTTACAATAGAAATATTAAAAACTATTAAGATTTGGCTGCGGGTTCGAGACCCGATCTGCTTATGGTTACAATTTGCTGTTAGTCTAACCTAGCTTTATTCTGAATTTTCTACAACGTATAAATTAATCTCATTATGTTTTTAATTATTGTCTGTTTCCATCGTGATTATTTCGGCATATATATATATGGTGGAGCTTTAATAATATTTTTATCGATAATTCAGCACCTCAGTAGGATTTTTAAATTACCAAAACTTTTAAAAATTATCTGTCTTTTTATTATAATTTTTTTAAATTCGTGGCATTTCTCTTGTAGTTCTTTATTTTTACTTAACCTTATAGGACCGATGCGGAACTTGATCGTGTTATAGCTACTTTTGATGAAAGAGGAATAAATGATATGGATGCTTCTCCGCACAGCCAACCCAGTGACCTGAATACAGAAGTCGAGGTATTGGCTCACATCCGGTCCAGCGAGTGTCAGATCATCGAGGAACTAATGTAAGTATTTTTGAGGTTAAACAACACATTGTATTTTCATTTATTAAATGGCAGAAAACATGTACAAAGCGGAACCAGTATCCGTTAAATAAGTCTTAATGGCTACATTTTACAGTTACAAATGTATATACAACTTTACACAATATAGATATACACCTTTACACAATACAGCGGGTGCTAACATATGGGAACTTTTTTTTATCTGTCTGCATACACTTTTATCATTCATCTCTGTGTCGCACAAATCGAATAATTTTAAAAAATTTGTAAATCCCTTCCCACGTGAAATGTGCAGGAGAAATGAAATGCAATACAAGCCGCACGTTTCGCTATAATATCCTTGAAAACGGTATGGGTTCCAAACAATCTCAGGTACATGTAACTGCGCAATAAACTGTACAATCACCGAATCATTCCAGGGTTGAAAGCCGACTCAATCAAAATAGTACATTCTTTCCCTACTTTTAAAATAGATTGCAAACCAATGAATTCCCTCACCCCCCACAATGTCGGTGTTAACGATAATTCCGTACCAGTTTCTCGTACTTGGCAGCTTCAATATTTCATTCTTCGCAAACTCCGATAAATTTTGAGCGTGTGAAACGGTCACTTTTCATTACTCTTTGGAGTGTATTCGCGTCCATTTTAAAAGTCTGTGACCACGTTCCTGAAACGATCAACTTCTATTAGTGCCTGTGATTCGAGGTACACGAGTACACTTATAGGCGCGTCTATAGGCTTGGCGAATTCCAACCTGACTGAGATATTCCCACTCTGCTGTGGACTTAAATGCGTATTTGCACCAGCAGACAAATCAGGCGTAATATCAAATGAATAAATGTTAAATTCTTCGACAAATTCTTTCTGCGTTACACCAAACCCAGGTTCGTCACAGGCGCCTGTATTATGAGCCAGACTACTATATGCTCTCGCGCAGAGCGGGAACACAGCGTCTGATGAGTAGTCCGTAATCATGGTCCCTCCCAAAGCAATGCCATTTACGTATAGAGTAATATTTTTAAGGCCGAAATTCTCGAATTTAAAGGCGCTCTTTTTATATTTTCCATTCGTCGAGGCGTGGTCCTCCATTCCAGTTAATATCCTTTTAGGTAGGACTCCAAGGGCCACATTTTCTAGTTGCTTCGAGGCCAACCCGGCGGGCACCGTGTATAGTTTGATCTGTACCCTGTTAATTGGTATTTTACTGTGGCGTGTATTAAGTCTTTCTCAATTTCTATTTGTTTCTGGGAACTTAATTTCACTTGGAGTATAGGCAAATACGTCTCCATGATGTGAATCACAACGGGTTTCGCGCCTTCTTCTTGATCAGACCCCAGATTTACGCAGATCTCAGGAATCGTGCGGGTAAGCTTCAACTTCATATCCACCCCGTTCATAAGCAGTTTCTCCTGGAATGTGAAATCTGTATGAAGACTTCCAAAACATTCGTATATAATTTTTTTAGAATTTTTAAATTTATCCTTTATTCCATTTTCATCTTTAGTATGGTAATACCCCTCGGCGGTTAAAAAGGTGTCCTTCGCTTCTTTTGAAAAGTTGAGGACATTTTCCAGATAGTCTCGTAGGTGGTAGTATCCCGTTCCTGCCGAGATGTTAACCTCGTTTAAATACACTTCACACTGGCTGAATATGGAGTGTAAAAAGTTGGTTTCAGGGTAGGTAGAGTAACTATCATCGCACTCCGTTCCATCAGAATGGGCTATACGCAGTTTAACGTGCAGGTCGGGTCAAAATGTAAGGGCTTGAGCTGGGTATCACGAATTCTATTAGGGCACTGGGCGAACTAATTGTGTTTAATGGGTTAATTGTAATAAAGTCGCTATGCTCAATAGAGACCTGAGTTGGGGGCATATCAAAGAGGGACAGTTCCGATTTACAGCATTGTGAACTACAAGGATGGATGAAACGCGCCATGACGAGTCAGAAATAGTGCCACCTCCCTCGACAAGTACTAGTCAGCTTGTGATTCGTGAGAGTAGTGTCCTCAGCTTATATCAGTTAAAAAATTATCAGCCATAGGTTTCATACGCTTATAGCACTTCTTTTTTGATTTCCTTTTACGTTTAGCGCCACGTGATGGTAACCCTTTCTTCCTGGCAGATCTCTTCTTTCCTCCACCACGCATTTTTCTCTTTGCATCTTTGATGATTTCGTCCCGTGTACGTTTTAAATGTTTTTTAGAGCTTCTTTAGGCTTAGTTCCGCCCATTATGTCTTCTGCCGCGTTAAAACCTGTTTGTAACGCCTTCCGCCCTAGGTACCTGGCACCCCTCTTCAACAGTGGGACAGCGGTGCGTAGTATGGATGAAAAAATGGATCCAAGTCCACTCCCACGCTGGTATCTCACTCCTCGGTAGACTGTGAATGGCCTTCGAGTCATTATAAACGGCGAAAGTGTAGTTTCACTGTTAAGCTCCCATCACCGAATGGGAAATTTTTTCCCTCAATCGTTCTTATATATATCGAGATGTTGGTTAATAGATTAGTCGCAACATTCACATAATGGGGCTTGTCATATGTAATGCTCAAACTTTTCCCTCTATGGTTGGGGATGTGTGCAATGCGCAGCAGGCGCGCCTGGGTGTCCCAACAAATTGGTGCTCTACGATATTGCTGTAAATATAGCACATGTCTGGGGGCGGAGAGCTTTCACCCAATTTCTCCATCTTCAATTGATACATTAAGCTGGACAAGTCATGCTGTGCCTCGTGAAAGGTATCTCTTTGGAGAGCTGCGCTATATCGGCCCTCAGCCACAATTGTGAACAGCTCTTTATCTTTAATATTTCTACTAAGCGTTGACTTTAACTTCAATGTGCATGCAGGCGTGTCTATGTTTACGACTTCAAAAAGTAAATCGTTTGTCAGGTACGACTTTTCAAGACTCTTGTTTAACCCCGTCACAATGTCCATGGCTGTATCATAATGCCCGATTCCTAGCGATACATTTGTGCTATAGTACCGTTCCTCACCGAACAGGACTGAACGCATAGTATTGTCTAAGGTTATGCCTAATTTTTCGCACTCATCGATTCTTCTAAGGATCAGAAATATGATTTGCTCATTTTCAAGAGTTAAAAATTTGGGCTAACTGGAGTTCACATAAGCCCACCTCATACGAATCACGCTCCAATTCAATGGGTCCGTGGAGTTCTGTCACAAAGTTGGCGAGGGTGTTGTTAGGATGTACAGACAGAGAAGAAGAGGACGGGAGTGTGACATAGAAGTGGCTAGGCGCCATGTTGCATACTAATTAAGCTTCATTATTGCAGCAGCTTTTATATAGGTGTTGAAGCTTTCTGGGTAACCCAGCCATTTCACCAGGTACATTTTTCTCTTTCCTGAACCTTTGCTGCCTAAAATTTTTTCAATTTTAAACACTTTTTCCTAAATTAAATGTCACTTTCTGCAACTCCTCGCGGTAAAAGCCTCCAGCGATCTCTTCCCCATTCAAATCTTCAACGTAATACATCATTATCTCACCTTTAGGTCTCATAGCACGAACTTTAAAAATCTCACGTGTCCATCCTTGCTCAAATCCCTTCGCGAATTTATTTCCCGAACGTGATAGCCTTACATAATCATTGATTTTGAAATGTGTAGAGTGTGGTGGTGGTGGTGGTCCATCTCTTCTCACCTCTGGCAGCGCACCTCTTTCTAAAACTTCGTTAGGTGTTGTGCCAATCGTACGGTGGTGTGAACGGTTGTATGATGAAGCCAATGACCGAGAACGTTTATATATCTGTATGTGTTTTTATGTGTAAAATAGCGATGCATGCGCTCCTTTATGGTACGTTGAACTCTTTCAGTTAAAGAGGCCTTATGTATAGAACTGCTAGTGTAGTAACTGATATTAAACTCTGTCAACATGTTCTGAAAAGCACGACCTATAAATTCCTTCCCCATATCCGTACAAAAATAGACAGAAACCCTTTCTTCTTTTAACATCAACGTTTTGATCACTTTAGCAACTGTTTCAGGCGATTTATTTTTCAGGGGAATTAGCCACAGATATCTAGAAAATACATCTACTACACTGGTCAACACTCATTTTATTGCCAATCATATTAGAGTGATTTTGGGGTAACTTTGTGGTGCTGATTCCGAATATGACATCGGTTTTGCTAGATTGGCTCTAATTTATGAGATAATTGGTACCCCATTGAAACACGTAAAAATGCAAAAAATTTAATGTTCAGGCGGAGCCTACTTACTGGTTGGGTGGCCGATGACTTATATACGGAGGGAGAATATTCTAGAATGATCGCGGAGTAAACACTAAGAATATTCGCGTGTCTCACCATCTAGAATGTTCCGGTAGTTTCCCATATGCACGCGTTATGGTTACGTTTCCTATTAATTGAGGGTATTCATTATCTCAAGAACTAGAGCCAACTCGGAAAAACTACTTTCATTTTGGAATTCAGCAACCCCAAAATACCCTAAATTCGTACGAATTTCCTTGGCAACGAAACAAAAATTTTTTTTTGTTGAGCTGTGTTGTGAATAGGATGTAGCGGTATCCGTCATTATACACTGAATATCTTTGCATGTCTGTTAAATCTACTTGCCAGATAGAGTCAATCGAATCCGCGGTTGTCTTGGCCGTTTCAAACCTTTTTCTCACTGGTTTATGAGGTGTATAAGCATCCTGTTCCCGCAAAAACCGCTCAACATCTTTTTTCCTTACACCTCTGTACAGTCTATTAACGCCACCATAGGAGGCGGGATTAGAAATGTCATAAGAGCGTTTACTTAATATGTTAGCCATTTGCGTATTTTAGAGACACGTGGATAAGGCTGGCCGTTTGTTCTCTTCTTTCTCCTCTTCGGAGACGCTGCTGCTGGGGACGATGGCGTACTCAGTTGTGACACATGCGAGACTTGATCCAAGTCTTTTAACCTATTCAGATTACCTATCAATGTTTTGGGGACATTTATTTCTTGTAGTCTTGCTTTAATATGCTTCCATCCTGTTGGCGAGGGTCTGTCCCACTTTTTCACCAGATCATGAACAATATCAACGATATTGGATCCTTATACCCTTGTTCGTTCAACAATGACCTTGCCTGTATCGGCCCACTGTATGATGGGGTCCTCACTCAATAGATTATAAAGACTTGACCCTTTATTCCTCAATGTATGTGGGAGACTGTTTTTTTAGCACATGTTCGATGTGTTGTGTTCCGTTGTTCTTTGGTTGGTCATCTCTAACGTCGGGGCCAGGTCCTGTGTCGCCATGCTCAGCACTACTCGCGCTGTGCCTAATAACCACGGGGAGCTCTGTAGGATTCTTATAATCTTCGTGCTCATGAAGAAATTTCTGCAAAGCCTCTTGGTACAAGATCCTTTTCTCATCAGGTGACTTTTCACTGTTTAATAGGGCTAGCAACTAGCTTTCCATTCTTTTAAGCCTACTTTTACGGGATTCTAGAGCCGTGTCTGGAATCCTTGAACTTTGCAATGAAGCATACACCTCGTGCGGAATCACAACCACCTTCTTCATTATATTAATCTAGTCAGTAAAGGTCCCAAAACTGAAAATAAGATGGGTAGGAATGATCCTCCTCTTTGTACAATAATGCGCTTTTTCTTACTCACAGTTTGACTTTTATAAGCGAGCGCTCGTTTCTTGTAACGACGTAAGCGATCCTTCTGAGAGGGTTTCATTGGCACATTACATTTTATAACATTAAGACAGATTTCACAGATGCATTTTAAAAAGTCAGAGTCGATATTTTTAACAAACATCTGTTGCAGTGCCCGGGCAATCGTTGATAGATTTTTATTAATTCACGATATTTCTTTAGCCTATTTGTCATTAAATATACACCGTTTCAGGTTCGCTTGGGAATATATTCATTCTTAGAAGCACCCTAAACGTGTTTCGCGGGTGAAGGTCACAAAGCAAATATCCATAACGCTGGTTTGTGGCTTCTTTATAAACCTCCAAAAACTCCTTACGCTGATTCGGGAACATTTGATTCGCTAATACCCCAATTTGTGATACATCTCTACGTTGCGCGAATAAGACTAGATATTGTGTATTTAGCGACACATCGCGCATGTATCTATTTTTGAAAAATAGATTCTGATTGATGAAGAACACGCTTATGTTAAGATGGTGGGAGAATACTGTAAATGTCTCAGCAAACGTTTTATCCATTTCCAATATGAGACGTCAATTACAATGACTATGTTCATTTCCCTTTAACGAATTAACGTAATATACACCTTTGTGGAACAAAATATAATCTTGGTACTCGTTGAACATTGACTGATACGTCGAATAGCACCATATAACTTTATGCACAAATTTGGAGAACACCTCCCCCTTTTCTTTAATGATTTTAAGCATAAACACAGTTTTACCACATCCTGTAGGTCCAGATACAATACATGTGGATGGGCTCGTGAACCTGAATTTTTTTACAGAAACCATTTCTAACACGTCACACCCCTAAGTCTCCGAGCAACTGATACAATGAGCAAACCAACATTACAAATTATGAGTGCTGCTCCTTATATTTTATTTTCTTCTTCCACAGAATCGTGAATGACGACGAGGTACAGCAACCCATCATCGATATCACAGACGAACCCGTTGACCGTGCAGCTACAGAATCCATCCCCGCTGACGAATCCTCACCAGCGATACCTGTAGCACGCGCCAGTTCAAAGCGGAAGCATGATGAAGAGCCGACCATGTTTGTCATGTATAAAGGGCACCAGGGTTGAGCCGGTTGTTAGACTACCAGTAATAGAGCCCCAACCTTCTACGTCTTACGACACAACCCCTATAATAGTACCTTTCTCAAATATACCCCCTTATTCAGTTCCGGGTACATCCTCCACAGCAGCTTCCCGTTCTGTTGAGGATGGCATAACATTCGAGTTGGTGCGCACCGCTACCCCCACCCCGGCCTTGACTGGAAATCGGTATATAGTCAGGGTTGATCCTAGATCCATGTATAGCAATGGTGTTGAACTCGGACTACGGCGCATAGTTGAACGTATTGTAGAGTTTGCCCTTCAGAACCGGGACGAACGTGAAGTCAGGACGAGGCTGTCCTTCGGATTTGGGTCAAATGATGGAGAAGTAGATGATTTTTGGGTAATAATACCGTTCAGACGCTTGGCAGCTAAAGATATAGAGTATATATTAGGCCGTATAATGCAGGCCTCTCAAAGTAGTATAGCCTTCAATATGGACAACTTCACGGTAAATATTGGCCGTGTATTCCGTGTTGCGGGTTATAGTGCCACACCTTATACTCTTAACTTCAATTCTCAGGCTATTTATAGACGGTATATAAACGCCGATCGTGGTTACGGCTTTATAGCAGTAGTCTTGGCCCGTATGTTTGCTCTTCTAAATACACGGGTCAAAAACACTTGGTTGCCTACGGTAGTGGAGCGTGCCCGTAAATTAGCTGTAGACTGTAAACTTGAACTTGATTGTAATATGGGTCCTGAAGAGCTGAGAAGGGTAGAACAGGAAATGAATGCTCGTATAGTTGTATTTGGAATGGATGATCGTCGTAGGACTGTGTATGTTTTTAAAAGCAGTGTGAGAGATCGTACAAGACCCCTACTTATTTTAGGGCTGTCAGGAACAACATATCTACCCATCCGTAATATAAGGGACCTTTACGCGAGTTATGATAAAAGTCGAAAATATGGACGACATCATGATTTGTGTAAGGGTTGTATCGAGTTTGCGGATGATATACTGAAACATTGTAAAGATTGCCACATGGTATATGAGCAGTGTAAAAGCTCCAAATGTGAAAGCCGTGTAGTTGAAGCTGTGAAGAGGGATTTTGATGTGTGTAGACGCACATTTTTCAATAATAACTGTTTTGAGCTCCATAAATCAATTGGCACGTGCAGGAAAATGAGAATCTGTGAATGTAGTATGTTTCATATGATGGATAATTGGGGGAATTTCAAGCATAAATGTGATGAAATTCACCGTTCTATGCCATGAGAAATATAAGGCGGTTGGAGTAAAGCATGTATGTTATATGAAAGACGCCAAGCCTAAAAACAGCCCTTGTATAACTGTGTACTACGGTATAGAAACATATACGAATGCTGAAACCAAAGAGGTTATTCCACATTTACTTGTAAGCCAGACTATCTGTGATGAGTGTATGGAGAGCGAGTGTGATGAGTGTCACAAATGTGGTAAACGGACAAACGTTTTTAAAACGAATGCCCAGGATAACCCTGTGAAACTCTTTGTGTCCTATATTGTCAAGTTAGCGGACAAGTTAAAAAAATGACTGTGTATATTCTCCTCCATAACGGGGCAAAATTCGACACGCAGTTCCTTTATAAGGAGTTGCTTGAGCACGAGTCATCTGAGATACTTACAGGTGATCCCTTGAAACGAGGCAACAAATTAATACAGATGCAAATAAGAGGTAATGTACAGTGCTTACAATAAGTCTCGCGCCTCTGTCTCGTCCCAAGCTAGTCTGTTAGGTATAAAATGGGCGGTCCTTATGGCAGCGGAGGTGTGTTCTGATTAGTGCACATAATTGCTCTAACCCCATCAATGACGTCCACATTATCATTGTGTCGATCACTCTATCTATTTATATATAGAGACATACTGTATATAGATATATATAGAGTATGCAGGGGATAACGTGTCTCAGTCCCAGCTATGGTAGTTGTCTTACAATTAACAGTCCCAAGTGCAAGTTACGTTAACACCTCAACATAAACTACCCTGGACTAAAATAACATACGTGAAGCCCTTACCCACAAACCATTTAAAAGGTGTGATTTAAAAGCTCTCTCTCTCTCTCTCTCTCTCTCTCTCTCTCTCTCTCTCTCTCTCTCTCTCTCTCTCTCTCTCTCTCTGATCACACCGCATTGCAATGTATCCATATAACGTTAATAATAACCGAAACTCGAGAAAATATACTCTCTGCCTTCCGCTCTATCCCAAATCCTTTTCTCTTAGTAACCTCTTAATACAAACTAATCTATCATATTTTGCGACTTTTTAACTCTGGTACGATTCAATTCCATTCGTGTAGTGTAAGATACTTAAATTCATGTGTGTATTATGCCATATGATGTGTGTAATAAATAATCATTTTTAAATAGTTGGAGCGTTCAAGGTCATCTGTAATAATCTATAGACTACCCCTCAAACCCACTCTCAACACTTAGATTCCCCTAAGACAGGCGTCTTCAAGTAACATGAATGCGTAGAGATCTAAGGTGTTAGATTCCATATTATATAATTTATGTGCTAGGTTTAAGAACGCTGGCATTGAAGGATGGAAGGAAGGGACAGTAAAAGCGATAATAGGTTTAATGAAGGAAGTGGAATGAGGATGGAGGTAAGCGTTGCTATGTCGAAGGAAACGAGGTTGGGTGGGGAATTACGAAGGGAGGAGGAAAGGGAGCCAGAGATTATTAATCTAATTCTGCCACCACGTTCTCCTGATATGAATCCGATTGAATACCTTTGGGCAATAATGATTAACGAATGGGAGCAACGCAATGAAAGAACATTTGAAGCACTTTTAGCTCACACGAGGAATAGTTGGGAGAGCTTACGTGGAACACCAAACATTCCCTACAATCTGGCCTCTTCTATGCCGCAACGATTGCAAGAAATTATTGATGCCGGAGGAAGCTATACGAAATACTGATGTTGTTAAAGCCATGACGTAAATGTGTATCGAATATATATTTATGTTAATATAGAATTTTATTATATTTTTATGTTTGACATCTATAAAAGTATATATTGTGACCATGAAAGAACTTTACTTATCCTTAGTTAGAATCTCTTCTTGCAATGTCTACGCTCGTGGAGATGATTATATATGCATTGTTGAAACAAACTATGAGAAGGTAATAGTTTCAGGAAAAAAATAAAAACTGGCAACATCGAGGTCATCACATGTTTATGGGAATTGTCATATGATATGCTACCAATAAACTTATATACTACTGTACGTATACAGTATACTATATTACGTAATAATTACGATGAACAAGTCAAATGCAAATTTCTCTGATTCACGGCCCACCAGTCTTGCTTTAGACTAATGACTTTCATAAGATGGAATAGGTTACCACTTAAAACAATGGATAAACTATCTATTAGTGAGACGACTGTGATTTCCTCGAAATGCGAGCGCGTGAGAGGTTCACTGAGGAATTTGGTCATTAGATTCTTCACGTAGGATATGTATCACAAACAACAATATTGACAACAATTCCCAACAATTACTTAATATCATCTGCATTTGAGCAAATAATTTAGACCTGCGTCAAAATAACTTAGGTATCATGCCATGATTTGGGATATTTACCGAATTAGTCGTTCTCTATAGTCTACAGTATATATTGAGACGGTATAATGTAATGCCCAGCTAATATTATGATGACTAGGATTACTCCATAACCATCCCAACATTCCGAAACTTGGTCATTCTGCTTCTTAATCATTTGTATTTTAAACACTAAAATGTAGCAGAAGTGACGTAATAATGGACGTCATTGATGGGGTTAGAGCAATTATGTGCACCAATCCGAACACACCTCCGCTGCCATAAGGACCGCCCATTTTATACCTAACAGACTAGCTTGGGACGAGACAGAGGCGCGAGACTTATTGTAAGCACTGTACATGATAATTAAAACCCACTCTAATAGACAGAGTTTATTTCCACAGTTTCACTGCCCACTGGGCATCGAAACTGTTGTGGAAATAAACTCTGTCTATCAGAGTGGGTTTTAATTATCATATTTTGACCTTCACGTAGAAAAAAGTGAAGTTTTTTGCAGGTAATGTACAGTTTAAAGACACTTTATTATTCACACCTTGTAAATTAGCAAAGCTACCCAAGGTGATGGGCGTAGCCGCTGAAGTTTCAAAAGGATATTTCCCTTACACATTCCTCACTAGCGAAACTTTAAATTACGTAGGACTACCTCCACCCAAACATTACTTTAACGATGAATGTATGAGTACAGATGAACGTAAAGATTTTGACCGATACTACAACAGTTTTAATGAATGTAATCCTTATAATATAGCTGATGAATGTGAGTGTTATTGCGTGAATGATGTTCGAGTGTTTAGAGTATGTTTCCAGGCCTTTAGAAGGATGTACATAGGTCGTTTCAAATGCGATCCGTTGCAACTCGCAACCACCATTGTCTCATTATGTTTTACGGTGTTCAAGAATAACTTCATGAATAAAGACACTTTAGCCGTTATCCACAGAAACAATCCCCGCAGTTATGGGCACAAGGCTATTTACTGGCTCATACACCTACAGCAGCAGACAGGTGATACATAAAGCATGCTCGCAACACGGGTGAAGTACCCATTAAGGTTAATGGTCGTGTTTTTTGGGTTGATGGTCTAAGTGAAAACCGTGCCACTGGTGAGAAGACTGTGTACTCCT
The DNA here is from genome assembly GCA_023014485.1 of Bathynomus jamesi. Classification (NCBI taxonomy): domain Eukaryota; kingdom Metazoa; phylum Arthropoda; class Malacostraca; order Isopoda; family Cirolanidae; genus Bathynomus; species Bathynomus jamesi. The sequence continues at coordinate 1,362,091 of JAJOZX010000297.1, forward strand.
TTAACGGCTGCTGGTGGCACGGATGCCCCCGTCCTGAGTATGGAATCGTAGGAGATATCCACGGTAGATCTCCTGCCGACTGTCTTGCGTGGACCCGCACCCGCGATCAACTTACAGGCTTCCAGTTCACTCACAAAGTCTTGTGGGAGCATGAATATGATGCACGGATGGAAACAGATGGACAGTACCGTGAAGAAATAAACACGATCAAACGTTCAATGGTGCTGGATCCTCTCAAATGCGGTGATAGCTTGTTCGGAGGACGTACAAATCCCTTCAAGCTATTCTTTCCGCCTACGGAGGGCGTGAAACTCCATTACTACGATTTCTGTTCTTTATACCCCTACGTGATGAAGAACAATCCGTACCCAGTAGGTACACCTGAAAAAATGGTGGGTCCCACCATACCAACCATCGAGGAGTTTTCAGCTAACTTGAATGAGCGTTACTTTGGAATCTCTTTCGTAGACGTGCTCCCCCCTCGCGATTTATGGATGCCGATCTTACCCGTCGTTATAGATCACAAGCTCATGTTTCCCCTGTGCGTGAAGTGCGCAGAAGAGAACAACGGTGATTGTGACCATACAACCCACCAGCGTAAGATCAGAGGTGTATATACAAGCCCTGAGATGGCCCTAGCCGTTCGCCATGGGTATAGAATAATGAAGATACATGAAGTGTGGAGGTTTCAGAAGCTACCCAACCTTTTCACACCATATATAAACGCTCTTTTGAAGGATAAGGTTGAAACGTCAGGATATCCGCGAGGGGTTGATACCGAAGATGAAGAAACGGCTTATATTCAGCGTTACCGTGCCCATGAAGGTATACAGCTTGACCAATCCCAAATTGTTAAGAATCCTGGCAAGTGCTTTAGTGCAAAGTTGTGTCTAAACAGTCTTTGGGGAAAGTTTGCGCAGAATACCGGCAAGGGGAACGTCCATTTGGCACAAAGTTATGATGAAGTCTGGGATTATGCCAAGGCTCCCGATAAAGAGGTTATGGAGATTGTGAATGTAGGTAATACTTTCATAATAAAGTACATCACCGAGCTGGCCGCAGATACCTCACGGGTTACAAACATACCTGTAGCCAGTTTCATGACGGCCTACGCCCGCATCAAACTTTGGGGCCTATTGCACTCTCTTGGACGGAGGGTGTTGTACGCTGACACAGATAGCGTGATATTCACGGCGAGGGAAGGTGAACACATGCCTGCTATTTGGGAGTTCCTCGGAGAGCTAACTGCCGAGATCAAGGATGAGTATGGTGATGGTGCATACGCAGACTCGTTTGTGTCAACAGGGCCAAAAACCTATGGGGTAAGGGTGAGGGTAGGGGATGATACGAAGTATATCGTGAAGGCTAAGGGTATCACGCTTAACCATGCGAACCGTCGAGTCGTTAACTTTGACTCGTTGAAGGAACTAGTGTGCTTGGAAGATGAGGGTGACCAGCTACCCCAACTGACCGTGGGGACGTACAGTTTTCGGGCGCAGAAACTGGGGTGTGTGAAGGAAGTTAGGGGCACGAAGGTATGCTGTAACACCTATAGGAAATGTTAGCAGGTGCCTGGTACCTATGATACCGTACCCTTTGGCTACAATATTCCTTGATTGTATTTACATATGTGTAGTGATATGTTTATTTATCACGTATATTTGTTCCAATTAAGGTTTCATTTTCTCCTTTGCGTGCGTGCGTGTGTGTGTACAGTAAAAAGCTAAGCCCCGCCCACTGTAAGATCGGCAACGTGAGTCCTGCCGCTACCTTCATCATATCTCTATCCTTGGGTTCTCAGTTGACCTCTGCATACCCTTGAGCTCAGACGTGTATTCTCCCGCGTAGAAGAAAAATAGTAATGGCTACCTTTAATATTGCGTGTTCAACATTTATGAAGTGGTATTCGGCAAAGTGCCAAGATGTGGTGGATACTGAAAAACTCCCTATTCCCTCCTCCTTTGATACTTTTAAGGCTACATTGAGCCGTGCGAAGGACCAAGATGTTCAAATACTCTACGGGTATTCTGGCAAGGGCATTGTAGGATTTTGTAGTACAGACGATGTATTGAAGTATGTTATAGACCTAACCTTTATAAAGGCTCACATATACCGCGAAGTAGAAGAAGCAACACGTTCAGAAGATAAGCAACGGTTATGGATAGTGAGTCTTGTTGATGAGTGGTGTGACAAGCGATATTATGTCATGTTACACCATACCGACTACTCGTACCCTACGGTTGAGAATGTAAATCTTGTCATCATGGAGAATCTTAAGTATTTTTACCACTATATTAATATATATCATGACGAGGTTTGTAGTGAGGTTGTGGCTAATGGGCTGTGTGAGTTTTTAACAGACTTTAGAGACGAGTATCGCTTGTTAAACAAAAAGGATAAATATGGGCATATGTTTCTCTCAAATAGTGCACCGGATTGTGAAGATGTTTAGTTTGTGGAAATGAACGTCTGGTGAGTGATAAAACATTAAAGCCGGTGTTTCATGTAGTGGAAAATTCTGTTTGTCCAAGAGCACAAGTGTTCGAACAAGCCTGTACACGCTTCAGCAGTTTATGTGACTCGCTCCCCCCAGCGAGCCGCCCACCCGTGTACCTCACGAAACACACGAGTTCGAACAAACCCGTACACGTTTCACCAGCGTGACTCACTCCGCCCGTCGAGCCGATCCGTCCACCTGTGGCTCATAGTCATCTCAGAGCTTGAACCGTGTGGACGTGCGAATACGATGGAACTTCCTTTGAGAAGCATTCTCAACGCCTCGTACGATGTCTCCGTGACGAAGTCATTGCGCGTGTTCAGGCGTGAAACCGGCACCATTAACTATGCACTTGAAACGATTTGCAGGCAAGCAAACTCTGGTAAACGTAATGTTATTTATTTAAGTGTTGAGGAGATGAATAGTGTCTTCGTGATAGTTGAGAAGTGGGGAGAGGACCGTTATAAAATACCTGCAGGTGTAGGTACAAGAAGAGAGCAGATTAGTGACGCCCCCTCATATGCCGTTGTTTGCACGTTGTGTATAAATAACGAACAGCCATGCATTGATATACGACTGATGTGGAAGAATGCTTCTGATAATAACGTTCTTGTCCCTACGCGAAACCGTTTCATCCTCACAGAATGTTTGAAATCGTCGGTTTCCGCAAGCTGAAGCCTATATTAGACGCCCGTGTTACGGATATGATTTATTTTGACACGGTTCTTGAATACGCATACACCGCTCTGCTCGACGGATTTATCGAATGTAGGAATGAATAAGGCGAGAATGGTCTAGAGCTGGATGCATATTTAAAAGGTTTAGATTCTTCGAAATATCCTGAACTTTGGTACAAAGCACTTGAGCGGTACAGGGCAGACCTTGCCTACACTGTTCACCCTCAAGAGCTGTACCTCTATATAATGAATAGCTGTCGTTACGACTTGGAAGATTATTTCAATTGCCGCAATGCAGAGTGAAGAGTTCACGATTGAAAAGCTCGGGACGGTAAGAAAAACCCTCGATTGGAAAGACGTGTTTATAAACTTGTATTTAATAATGATGTTGTGGTTAACGATGACCTCTTTGTGCGTACTTTTGATTGTTTCTAGCCGTGTTTAAAGATAACTTGCCAACCGAATGTAAAGTGGGCACAAAAATAGTATTGAACGATAAGAAAGCCATTTATGTCGAGTATAGGCATCCGTATCAGTTAAACGGTGAAGTGTTGCTTGGACGGTTTTACCAAGTAGTACAAAGTAATAGCGATGTGAATGTAGACTCGATTACGTGTGAGTTTAGCGTTTTGCACCGTAGAACATAAAGGATGTATATTTACGGTAATTATTTAATTGTGTATATATATTATATGTTAACCCCTCCGTCTATGGCCCTGGGTGGTTCGAATTGACGGGGGTTCTAGTTGGGAGGCAGCAACGGATATTTCTTTTATAACGTTCTAATTCTTTTCTCTCGCTTTAGGGTCGACAGTTATTAATTCTTCTTTTGCTATAATACTCTGATACTTTCTCTGAGACTAAAATTATCGACTTTTCTTTTATAACTTATCGACTTTACTGACTAAGTTCCTCTGAAGATAGCCCAACTCGAGGGGGAAAATAAAAAGTTTCTCTTACTGTAATTTACTTCTTAAAAATTTACAGGTAGTGGTCTGAATTTTACAGGGGTAGAGGTTCGACCTCTTTCGACCATGGCTCAGGCCGGAATCTAAAAAGTTAAGGAGGCAAGGGGCCTCTGCCCCCTCCCCGCAGCGAGGCTGCTAACAAGGGAATCTCGTAGCAGTGACCAAAACAGAGTCCCCTAATCAAGTGAAGTTCACTTTACAAATACATGTATCATATAAGCCTAAATGTTGGGGGAAGGCAGTTGAAGGTTAAGTTCCCCCCTTTTAAACACATGATCAGATGTTTGAAAGATTCCAAATAAAAATTTAAAAAATTAAAAAACTAATCGTATTTTTTTTGCCGAGTCTTCATTTCTGAAGGCGATATCATTTCATAGTAGTACATAAGTACAATTTAAGTACACGACTGAGTACATTTTCGTTTGGGTTTATTACAATTATGATTGCAATTATGGATTACTTCACATTCGCTTATGATTGTCCATTACAGTTCTATTAAAGTACATTCTTACATTATATATTAAGTCATTACATTCAATTACAGTTTCATTGAAGTACATTACGTCGTTTACCATTCTTAGTGTTTTTTATATATTTATATATGGTTATAATATATGGTTATAATATATGGTTATAATATATGGTTATTATATATGGTTATTATATATGGTTATTATATATGGTTATTAGTACAACACAAGTACATGAGCACATACAAGATAATTTATATACAACATAATATGTTATATTATGTTATAATATGTTATAAATTTGGATCGGAGCGAGAGGAGATTTTTATCTCAGAAGCGTTCGACTTTGCTGTCATCAGCGAATTCGACCACTTATCCAAGCATTTATGAATTTTGAGGGGTGAACGCACTTAAAAGAAAAAAATACATGTGGACGTATTTTACATGTACGTAACACAATAGGTTGTGTGCGTAATATAGACACGCGTAAAATATGGACTGATAGGTTGATAAGCTAGGCATCAGTAGACAATAGGTAGGACACAATATAAATAATGATGTATAGAGAATGAAGTTTTTACTATTAAAGAATTTACCATATATTGAACATGAAAGATATCCACATACCAAATGGATGATTCAGTATTGGCGGTATGGAAACGTGAAGAGAATTAAGTTACTTTATGACGTCATAGTTATTCACATTATGTCATACGTACAGTGCAATTGTAAGTCATTATTTGGGAGAACCTAAAAGAAACGAATTAAAGACAAAGAGTGGGTATGAAGGACTAAGAAGTACAACTACGGGTTCCAATCCTGTTATATGCAATGTGTATGCATAATCTAGGGTCGAGGGTGAGATGCAAGACAATCATAATTAATTATAATAACTTCTATAACAAATGGAAAATGGATACGACTAAACCATAGAAATGGTAGATCGTAGGGTTGTGACACAAACAAAAAATAGAAAGCTAAAAATAAATTTTTTATCCAAACTCGCGTTAAGCGATTTTGGTTCTTATGTAAAAATGAATATTGATTATTCATTGTTCATTTTTACATTGCTCTCCCCTTTAAAATGATATGTATACAATAATATAATAGGGTACAATTATTACAATAGAATTAAGAGCATAACATCCTAACTAATTCAAGTTAGATGACGAATTTTTCTTTACATTACAAGTTTTATGCAGAACAAGTGACTTCGGGTGGTTGGGTACAATGCAGAGTAATCAAATTTTTAACAAGACACTCGCTTAGAGGGCTATTATAAAATATAAAAATTCAAAGATTAAAACTTTAATTTTATGCAAACAGAATAAAAGGACTAATACGTTAATTTAGACAAACAATTAAGTTAGACAAACAATGATATTGTTAAAATTTTTTACAAAATTTTATTTTTCTGTGGGAAAAATTACATACATAATGAGTAGTAGATAATAGGGAAAAACGTAAATCGTACAATCTATAAACTAATTTTTATTGACTATTGTAGGTACAAATCGAATTACGTAGTGGATGATGTATAGACCTGTGGTCTAGTGTCTATTTGTGTGTATTAGATACAAAGTGTGTATCTTATAATTTTGAGGGACAGATTAGCTGAGAGGATTTTTAAATTAACTGAATAAATGCCTGAGCAAAAATTTATATATAGTAAGCAAAAATGCTTAAAACTACATAAATAGCAAAGTTAGCACTTACACGCAATGAAAGAGTTTATTGTGATATCCAAGGATTTTAGCATAAGATTTGTGTATATATATAGTATATATAGTGTGCATACGTGTGTGTGTAAAAGTTTAAGGGTTATTATTATTATTATTATTATAAAATCCTTTAAGTTCAAGGTAGTATTTAAGTATTTAATTACATCAGTTACACGTATTAAGGTAATAAAAAAAAACGTACTTAGAGCACCTTACAAGTAATGAAAGTAAATCTAGCGGTATTAAAAATTAAATTTTCAAGATGGAATTCAGTTCGACTAGTAACATTCCTAGCTATATATGAACTATATAACCATTAACATTAACCAGAAGTATCGGTACGATAATTGAATTAAGAAAATTAAGAATACAAATTAAAAATAGAAATCAATTATGCATTTTAATGAACTAAACATATAATATACTTAAAAATAAAAAAAAAACTTAACATAAATTGTGGTTATGTTCCATAGTACCAAAGAGGAATTAACCATGGTTGAATCATTTCTCTGGTTGACACTGGGTTCAACTGAGGTTGGGGTGTTAAAACAAAATAAAATAAAAAGACAAAGTTTGGAGTACGACATTCGGGGGAATTGAGTGACTAAGCAGGGGGTATAAGTCTGAAATTGACAATTACGTCTTTTCGTGAGCACTTTGCTCTTTTAAAAAAAAGATTGCTTGTCACACTACTTAGAACAAAAATTAAAAGAGTTCAAACAAAATGGAGGGACGGCATGTTCCTCATATACATTACAATAATTATCAAAATCGTTACAAACATTTGTAAAAACGGTTTTGGTTGCAAACAATAAAATATGTCATTTTACCTATATATTTATATACGCAACAATGGCATGAAAAGAAAAGACAAATCGGTCAATTTCCTTCTTACAAAAAAAAAAAAGGTTAAATTAAAGACGCAAACCGGTCCATTCAGGTTGAATTTAATTCTTTTTTACAACAAAAAAAAAAGGTTGAATTAAATTCTTAAATTACATTTTTCTTAAATTAAATTCTCTTAAACTACAAAGAAAAAGTTGAATTCAATTGACTGCATTGAAATGACTTGGGACTTAAAAACTGACTTCGAATAAAACTGACTTCGAATAAAACTGACTTCGAATAAAACTGACTTCGAATAAAACTGACTTCGAATAAATCTGACTTCGAATAAATCTGACTTCGAATAAATCTGACTTCGAATAAATCTGACTTCGAATAAAACTGACTTCGAATAAAACTGACTTCGAATAAAACTGACTTCGAATACTTCTGAAATCTCTGGGGCGGTTGTCCCTCTTGGATGCAACCTTCTGAAACTGAAAACTGATTTGCAACTTATTTGCAACTAAAACTGACTTGCAACTTATTTGCAACTAAAACTGACTCGAAACTACTTCGAGTATCTTTATAAATCTCTGGGGTTTGGTTGTCCCTCTTGGATGCAACCAACCGAAACTGAAAACTGATTTGCAACTTATTTGCAACTAAAACTGACTCGAAACTACTTCGAGTATCTTTATAAATCTCTGGGGTTTGGTTGTCCCTCTTGGATGCAACCAACCGAAACTGAAAACTGATTTGCAAATTATTTGCAACTAAAACTGACTCGAAACTACTTCGAGTATCTTTATAAATCTCTGGGGTTTGGTTGTCCCTCTTGGATGCAACCAACCGAAACTGAAAACTGATTTGCAACTTATTTGCAACTAAAACTGACTCGAAACTACTTCGAGTATCTTTATAAATCTCTGGGGTTTGGTTGTCCCTCTTGGTTGCAACCAACCGAAACTGAAAACTGATTTGCAACTTATTTGCAACTAAAACTGACTCGAAACTACTTCGAGTATCTTTATAAATCTCTGGGGTTTGGTTGTCCCTCTTGGATGCAACCAACCGAAACTGAAAACTGATTTGCAACTTATTTGCAACTAAAACTGACTCGAAACTACTTCGAGTATCTTTATAAATCTCTGGGGTTTGGTTGTCCCTCTTGGATGCAACCAACCGAAACTGAAAACTGATTTGCAACTTATTTGCAACTAAAACTGACTCGAAACTACTTCGAGTATCTTTATAAATCTCTGGGGTTTGGTTGTCCCTCTTGGATGCAACCAACCGAAACTGAAAACTGATTTGCAACTTATTTGCAACTAAAACTGACTCGAAACTACATCGAGTATCTCTCTAAATCTATAAACTCTCTATAAACTCTCTATTTCTTAATTTGCAAGTCAATTCAATTCAATAATTTGAAAAAAATTGCAACAAAAATAAAAAATGTAAACAACATTTCACTCGAATGTACGCGAAGGTACGGTACTATTATGTTTGGTACGTAAAATAAAATTATTCTATACTGACTATAATAGTGAAAATAACACTGAAATTAACTCTCTGAAATTAACTCTTTCTGTTACTTTTAACTTCTGTTACTTTTAACTTCTGTTACTTTTAACTTCTGTTACTTTTAACTTCTGTTACTTTTAACTTCTGTTACTTTTAACTTCTGTTACTTTTAACTTCTGTGAAAATTACTGTTTCACTAAAAAAAATGTATCACTGGTGTCTGAAGTGTTCACTGTGTTTTGTGTTAATTCTGGCTCAATACTAAATATTAACTGTTAATAATACTGACTTTTCAAATGTTTACAAATTACTTAAAAAAAAAAACTCTGTACTGAACAAAATTTCTACGGCGAAATCCTTGACGTGTCCTGAAGACGTGTCTTCAAAACGTGTCTTGCTGGCTACTTCTTCTTGGATGAAAACTAGGCGTGGAGAACTTGGAGTCGTGACACACCGGTTCAAGGGTGGATGTTACGAACTGGAAGTCGTGACACGCCGGTCAACTGGTTTTATCCTGATGCAGGGTAATTTCTATCCTGGCCAAAGAGTGGCCACTTGTTAAAATCCTCTTCTTAAAATATTCTTCTAATCTTGGTAGTAGGGTCGCCAAATGTTTATCCTGGCAATAGGGTCGCCACTCTGTTAACCCCTCCGTCTATGGCCCTGGGTGGTTCGAATTGACGGGGGTTCTAGTTGGGAGGCAGCAACGGATATTTCTTCTATAACGTTCTAATTCTTTTCTCTCGCTTTATGGGGTCGTCAGTTATTAATTCTTCTCTTGCTATAATACTCTGATACTTTCTCTGAGACTAAAATTATCAACTTTTCTTTTATAACTTATCGACTTTACTGACTAAGTTCCTCTGAAGATAGCCCAACTCGAGGGGGGAAATAAAAAGTTTCTCTTACTGTAATTTACTTCTTAAAAATTTACAGGTAGTGGTCTGAATTTTACAGGGGTAGAGGTTCGACCTCTTTCGACCATGGCTCAGGCCGGAATCTAAAAAGTTAAGGAGGCAAGGGGCCTCTGACCCCTCCCCGCAGCGAGGCTGCTAACAAGGGAGTCTCGTAGCAGTGACCAAAACAGAGTCCCCTAATCAAGTGAAGTTTACTTTACAAATACATGTATCATATGAGCCTAAATGTTGGGGGAAGGCAGTTGAAGGTTAAGTTCCCCCCTTTTAAACACATGATCAGATGTTTGAAAGATTCCAAATAAAAAAAAAAAAAAAAAAAAAATCGTTTTTTTTTTGCCGAGTCTTCATTTCTGAAGGCGATATCATTTCATAGTAGTACATAAGTACAATTTAAGTACACGACTGAGTACATTTTCATTTGGGTTTATTACAATTATGATTGCAATTATGGATTACTTCACATTCGCTTATGATTGTCCATTACAGTTCTATTAAAGTACATTCTTACATTATATATTAAGTCATTACATTCAATTACAGTTTCATTGAAGTACATTACGTCGTTTACCATTCTTAGTGTTTTTTATATATTTATATATGGTTATAATATATGGTTATAATATAAGGTTATAATATGTGGTTATTATATATGGTTATTATATATGGTTATTATATATGGTTGTTATATATGGTTATTAGTACAACACACGTACATGAGCACATACAAGATAATTTATATACAACATAATATGTTATATTATGTTATAATATGTTATAAATTTGGATCGGAGCGAGAGGAGATTTTTATCTCAGAAGCGTTCGACTTTGCTGTCATCAGCGAATTCGACCACTTATCCAAGCATTTATGAATTTGTGAGGGGTGAACGCACTTAAAATAAAAAAATACATGTGGACGTATTTTACATGTACGTAACACAATAGGTTGTGTGCGTAATATAGACACGCGTAAAATATGGACTGATAGGTTGATAGGTTAGGCATCAGTAGACAATAGGTAGGACACAATATAAATAATGATGTATAGAGAATGAAGTTTTTACTATTAAAGAATTTACCATATATTGAACATGAAAGATATCCACATACCAAATGGATGATTCAGTATTGGCGGTATGGAAACGTGAAGAGAATTAAGTTACTTTATGACGTCCTAGTTATTCACATTATGTCATACGTACAGTGTAACTGTAAGTCATTATTTGGGAGGACCTAAAAGAAACGAATTAAAGACAAAGAGTGGGTATGAAGGACTAAGAAGTACAACTACGGGTTCCAATCCTGTTATATGCAATGTGTATGCATAATCTATTAATCTAGGGTCGAGGGTGAGATGCAAGACAATCATAATTAATTATAGTAACTTCTATAACAAATGGAAAATGGATACGACTAAACCATAGAAATGGTAGATCGTAGGGTTGTGACACAAACAAAAAATAGAAAGCTACAAATAAATTTTTTATCCAAACTCGCGTTAAGCGATTTTGGTTCTTATGTAAAAATGAATATTGATTATTCATTGTTCATTTTTACATATATATTATTTTTAATTATTTAATATACACCGTAGAACATAAAGGATGTATATTTATTTATTTAATTGTGCATTATATATATATTTCCTGTACTAATATGCATTTGGTTATACGTTTCGTATATTATTATTTTCAATATAATTATTTAATATAACTGTATATATATATATATATATATATATACATATTATATATATATATATATCCTGTACTAATATATTGATAACACTGGTATGCATATGAAATTGTTTTGTCTGCTGTGAGGGTTTTTTCAACTCATATTATATAATTCGACCATGCTGAATTCGAAAATGACATTGGTTTTTCTCAATCAGGTCAGGTTTTTTCTCTATTGGCCATTTATTATAAGTCCAATTTTATCCCCAAATTTATTGATTTTTTTAGCTTAAACACTGTAGATACGAGTAATATTATAAGAACACTCGTGAAAAATGAAAACATTTTGTGAATAAATACTTTTATTCATACAATGAAAATGGAAAAAAGTTTATTGAGGAAGGAATGAAGTTTTTTTGGCTTTCCGTCTGTTTTTCTTCGGGCACGTCTCGCTTCAAACACCAGCAATAGTCCGCCAGCATATTGATATCCCAGTTTCCCTGGTACCTCTCTTCCATTATTTTGATATCTTGGTGAAATCGTTCACCCTGTTCCTCACTATAATCCCCGCAATTTTCAGGAAAATAGTCCAAGTGGGACCACAAAAAGTGCATTTTTATGGACATGCGCGACCCATGAGCTTTGAAAGCTTCCATCAAGTTTTCGACAACGGACTCGTATTCTGGACTTCTACGCTTGCCAAGAAAATCAGTGACAACTGATTTGAATGCCTGCCAGGCATTCTTCTCAGTTGGAGTCATTGCGTTTTCGAACTGAGTATCCTTGATCAAAGTTCGAATTTGAGGACCATCAAAAACCCCAGCATTTAGTTTAGCATCAGATATATGAGGAAATTTACTCTCGAGATATCGGAATGCTGAACCCTCCTTATTCATTGATTTGATGAAATTTTTCATCAAGCCCAGCTTAATATGAAGTGGTGGGAGCAAAATTTTTGTTGGTGGTACAAGGGGCACTGAAACGACATTATGCGACCCAGGTTCAAAATTCTCTCTGGATGCCCATTCACGCTGTGCATAGTGCTTCTCATCCGCTCGGCTATCCCATTTGCAGAGGAAACATGGGTATTTCGTGTATCCCCCTTGCATTCCCAATACAAATGCCACAATCTGAAAAAAAATGAAAATATTTAAAGAATTTAGAGAATTTGTTCTATCAGATAAAAAAATCTATGCATTGGACTGTATCACTTCTGTGGGGAAGTTAAGTGTTCTTATACGCTCTCAAATAACCCTTGGAAAAACAACATAGTCAATAGCGATAGTTTACTTATGATATTAGTATTACCTTCAAATCTCCACAGATCCTCCAGTTATGTTGGTCGTATACGAGAGCATCCAGTAAAATTTTCATGTTATCGTAGCTCTCAGTAAGTTGTACGGAATGTGCTACAGGGACTGATGCAACCCTATTCCCAATGTTGAGAAGTACTGCTTTCAAACTTCGTTTAGACGAGTCTATAAATAGCCTCCATTCTGATGCGTTATATGGCAGGCCCAAGGATTCGATTAGCCCCTCAACATTGCAGCAGTACACTAAGGAAGAGGTATTTTCGTGCACTGCAAAAAACTTGCGGAATTCTTCCTCTCGTTTCCTATACCAGGAGAATGTTGTTCCCGGAGCCAGCAAGTTGTTCTCTCGAAGTCGTGAGCCCAAGATCTCGGCAGCTAATTTGGAAAGTCCTAAATCCCTGGTAAGATCATTAAGTTTGGCCTGGTTGAGAGGCCTCGGTTCATTTGAAGCGGTATTTTGAGGTATATACGACTGGGACTGGTCATTGGCATTGGTCATTGATTCATCATCAGAATCATCGAAGTCCAGGGTTTGAGGTGGGTCGGGTATTGGAATTCCAGGACCATGGGGTACAGGTCTCATAGCAGAAGGAATGTCAGGGTATACAACAATGTGTTTATTCTTCTTGTTAACTCCTGAAAATAGAAACACAGAAACATGGATATAAAACTTGCATATGAAATAGAAGAAGCATTCAGACAGTGGCGGCTCGTGAGGGAAGGCTGCGGTCTGTAAGATATGAAATAGGTCGATGGAGTCTGTATATTTTCTTTCTTTTTCATTCATATTGTCCCTTCGGGGACAATATGAATGAAAAAGAAAGAAAATATACAATCATTGTATATGTAAATGTAACTTGTATAACAATATGTATGTGTAAATGTATTTTCTATAATAATATGTATATGTAAATGTATGATTACCATTATGGTGAATATTATGCTATATATGGTGAATATTACATTATGGTGAATATTATGTCAAATTTCATACGAGGATTTCAAAATATTTAAGAAAAATAAATTTATAAGCCCACCTTGGAGGTTTGTCATGAAGAAATAGCAATCTGTCACGTGATCCTTTCCTTCTCTCCAAATCATGGGAATTCCAAAAGGCAAAGACTTCGCTCTGCCTTTGCTCCATCTTCTCAAATTTTCAATGCACATTTTGCAGCACATATGAGGGGCGAAATTTTTGTCCTGGTCCCCTAGCTTAATTCCAAAGTATGCTCTATACATTGCCTTCACAAATTTAGTGATTTGGGACTGGTTATTTGGCATGGTAACCGTCCCACATATGTAGCAGAATCTATTGGGATCATTTTTACACGCTCTATTCATTATGAAATATTTTATCTATATGCCTGAAAAGTAAAAAAAGATATTATACAAGTGAAACAAGTGATGATAGATGTTACTGTTCCAATTCCGCTTTGACAAAATCACGAAAAATTCTATTTTACTTATGAGGCCATAGCCGGATAACCTGAGCTGATTGAGAAAAACGGATTGCAGATTCGAAATCAGCAGGAAAAACTCTATAAGAATCACTTACAAAACCCTTGACAGCAAAATTGATGCATAACAGTGTAATACAACGTTTTGTATATTTTTGATTATATATTTCCCGTTCGTGTTTCTTATGTTATTATTATTTTTTGATCATATATATATTCCACTGTATATTTATTATATATTCATCGTCCGTATGCTATTATTATTTTTGATCATATATATTCTATTGTATATTTATTTTCTGTATATTTCCATTAATTCGCTTAAATAAACAGAATGATATAATGGTGTTTTATTTAATTCTTTTTGGTTGTACACGGTATTTAATTATATCAATTGGCTGGCTTCTAAAGCGGATTTGTAAACCAGAATTTATGCATTAATTATATAAATAGCGCTCTGGCAACTCAACCTGTACACCTGAACGAGCCATTTACGCCTTCTAAGTCAACTGGCGGATTAAACCAGAATATATGCTTTAATTAAATAAATAGCGCAATCTGGCAACTCAGCCAGATACGCCAACTGGCGGGTTAAGTCAGAATATATGCTTTAATTAAATAAATAGACAAACTGGCAACTCAGCCTTCTAAGCCAACTGACGCATTAAGCCAGAATATATGCTTTAATTAAATAAATAGTGCAAACTGGCAACTCAGCCTTCTAAGGCAACTGGCGGATTAAGCCAGAATATATGCTTTAATTAAATAAATAGCGCAATCTGGCAACTCAGCCAGATAAGCCAACTGGCGGATTAAGCCAAACTGGCAAACTGGCAACTCAGCCTTCTAAGCCAACTGGCGGATTAAACCAGAATATATGCTTTAATTAAATAAATAGCGCAATTGGCAACTCAGCCAGACACGCCAACTAGCGGGTTAAGTCAGAATATATGCTTTAATTAAATAAATAGTACAAACTGGCAACTCAGCCTTCTAAGCCAACTGACGCATTAAGCCAGAATATATGCTTTAATTAAATAAATAGTGCAAACTGGCAACTCAGCCTTCTAAGCCAACTGGCGGATTAAGCCAGAATATATGCTTTAATTAAATAAGTAGCGCAATCTGGCAACTCAGCCAGATAAGCCAACTGGCTGATTAAGCCATCTGGCTGATTAGGAACATATTAAGACAACGGCCGCTCGGCTGAAGTCCTAATATGCGCTTGGCTCCTGCCAGGCGAACACCTCTCTTCCTTTCTCTCCTTCTCCTCTCTCTTTCTCTTGGAGGATAACTCAGCCTCCAAGTTGCATAACCCCTTGTTGCATAACAACTTGCAACATTCCCCTTTGTTGCATAAGAACTTGTAACATATCCCCATTGTTGCATAACAACTTGCAACATTGCCCAACATTTGCAATTGTATTGCACTCGTCCATTTTGCGTCCATGCTACATGTATGTACCTATCTATCGATTGACGAATTAATAGCTCTGAGGTAAATATAATATGCATAGTTCATTTATTATTGAACAGTACATAACCAGACCAAATTAATACGACCATGGTTATATATATTTACTATAGAAATCTAAATATATGTTAGAGTCATAAAAAAGTTAAGCTGATGAATATCTATAAATCACTTATAAATCAAAGCCTACCCTTTGAAGTATGAAAACAGGTCATTTGATAAGCGGGTGTCTAACTAACTGACATTGTTAATTACGACGAAAATTACATTCTCTTCTGTCGATTTAATCGCTTTGGAGATAACTACTATTAAGCTCTCTCGAGGTATTTTTATCCTTCACTGAACTGACAAAGTAAATTACGTGAACGTTCTAATTATCATCAGAATTAAAGAAGAACTATTTCCCTTCTTAATAATTAAAGAACTATTTCCCTTCTTAAATAGTTAAAGAAGAACTATTTCCCTTCTTAAATAATACTTTATGCATTTCGTTTAATTTCATCTCATGAATTGACGGTGTCACGTTGTGCTTGCAATATCTGATTAAAATTTTTTTTGCATGATATTTGCACGATTTTTATTTGTAAAGTATGTCATACACACTTAATTCATTACTCTTTTGATAAAGGCATATAACACCATGCCATTATATATATATATATATATATATATATATATAAAATGCAAACCCACAAGGAAAAAGAAAAATGATTCCAAGGCCTTTCGTGTATTCAGAAGTACACCTGACGAGGTGTACTTCTGAATACACGCAAGGCCTTGGAATCATTTTTCTTTTTCCTTGTGGGTTTGCAACATTTATTCATTTTACGTGTTTAATTGTGAAATTCATCCCAAATATATATATATATATATATATATATATATATATATATATATATATATATATATATATATAAGGAACAACAAGACTAAACCATATACAAACATTTAATATTCAGAGCTTTCGACATTTGTAATGTCATTTTCAGTGCTAAAATGATATATGTATATATAATATTTATATAACCTCTCTCTATATATATATATACAGGGTGGCCCGAATGTTCCTTTACCGAAGCTTTGAAGCTTTCACTAGGAAAAATTAAAAAAACATATTTTACTTTCATATTTATGATCTACCAAAAAATGTACACCCAAATAACAAATGTAATTGCAACAAGAATGGGAATGAATGAAAATGAAATGCACAGGCTAAGTTAAATGTTCAAAATGGCCTCCATTCTGTTGTATACAAGCTTGACAGCGTTTATAAACACAATGACATATTTTCTTGCAAAGTTCTTGATTATTTGCCAAAGCCTGGCATTCATCTTTTAATTTGTCTTTGAGATGCTCCAAACTTCTAAGTTTGGAATGGAACACTATCTTTCAAGATACCTCATAGCGCGAAGTCACAAGGAGTTAAGTCTGGAGACCTTGGTGGCCATTCAACAGTTCCTCTTCTTCCAATCCACATATCAAATGTTTCGTCCAAGAATTGTCTGACGTTTCGACCATAATGAGGCGGAGCTCTATCTTGCATCCAAATTATGGAATCAAAATTTTGTAAACCCCGTAACTGTGGCACAATAATGGCACATAACATTTCTAGGTAAATGTCGCTAGTCACCGATCCATGAAAGAACATAGGCCCAAAAATTCCAAAAGATGATATTCCACCCCATACGGTTATTCCTGGTGTGTTTATTGCCTCTTCTTCCCCCAGATAAGGATTTTGGGGACTGTAATAAACACAATTGTGCCTATTAATTTGACCATTCAATTTAAACTGAGCTTCGTCGGTTCAGAGAACTCTGTCTTCGAAATCTTCATTATCATCACATCTTTCAACATACCATTCACAAAACTCTTCACGTCTGTCTGGATCGTCTTCATTGAGCTGTTACATTAGGCGAGGCTATATATAAATATATAGTAAAGAAATATGAAACAATACACACAAACTAAAATTCAATAATTTTGGTAAAGGAATTTTTGGGCCACCCGGTGTGTGTATATATATATATACCTCGTTAACTTCGTTGCTGTTCCGTGCGTTGGTCTCTCTTCACACGAAGGTCAAGTTGGCGGCCCCGCCTCTAGGTCTGGCTTGGTGGAGGAGCGAGTTGCTCTCTTGCGC
The DNA here is from genome assembly GCA_023014485.1 of Bathynomus jamesi. Taxonomy (NCBI): domain Eukaryota; kingdom Metazoa; phylum Arthropoda; class Malacostraca; order Isopoda; family Cirolanidae; genus Bathynomus; species Bathynomus jamesi. The sequence continues at coordinate 1,379,750 of JAJOZX010000297.1, forward strand.
TCTCCACCGCACATAGCCAGGTACACCCGGCTCATCTGGTATAGTCTTTAGCCAGACATCTAGTCTTCTCTTGAAGACTTCAACTTTGACCCCTGTAACGTTTCTGAGGTCCTTTGGAAGTTGGTTAAAAAGTCCTGGTCCTGGTGCCCTGACAACCAAGCTATTTTCCTTCAGTGTTGAGGAGGTCCCTTCTCGGGACTTTAATTTGGGAACACTACACATTCTGCCTTTCCTATTTTCCAGTGTTGTTTGAATGGTAATTGGGTTTAGTTTGAGGTTTGGTACCAGTTTTTCGATCATTTTCCATATGTAGATTATGGTGTACCTCTCTTCTTCTTTCCAGGGAGTACAGATTTAGTTTACGTGGTCTTTCTTCTAGTTTCTTCTAGTTTATTAGTTTCTTCCTTTTCATATAGGGACGTCAAAACTGAGCATTATTCAAGTTTTGGTATAATCAGTGTTTTTAGTACCTGTCCCACGACACTCTTTTTGCTTTGTTTATTGCTATCTGATTTTGTGTTTCGAATTTCGCAACATCCGTCATTATTACCCACAGATCGATCGCTTTCATGCTTTTCTGAATTTCCTCTCTATCTGGAGCATAATATGCAGTCTGTTTAAAGTCCTCTTTTCTACCATATCTCAAGAGCTGAGATTTCTCGGTGTTAAATGTCATGTTGTTGTCTTCTGATCATTTGTACTGTATATTTTGTTCGTGTCCCTCTGCAAGGCCTCCACTTCATTTACATCGCTGATTTTTCTGCTGATCTTTGTATCGTCTGCAAAGGATGTTACTATACTGTTGCTGTTTACTCCGCTGTCTATGTCTGTTAGAATGATAATGAACAGGAGTGGGGCCAGTACTGAACCTTGTCGTACTGAGCTGCGTACTTCCGATTCTGATGATGATATACCTTGAATTTTGACGACCTGTAGACGTTCTCTGAAGAAATTGTAGATCCATTTTCCCACTTTGCCTGTTATTCCCATATATTTCATTTTATGTGCTGTTATACAGTGATCACATTTCTCGAAAGCTTTAGCAAAATCCGTGTATATGACATCGTAGTTGTCATTTCCTTCCAGTGCATCTACGATATTGTTGTAGTGTTTTATTAGTTGTGACAGGCATGATCAACCTGATCAGAATCCGTGCTGATTTTCGTTGAATCTTTCCAGTGTCTCCAAAAACTCATAAATTTTCTCTCTAACTATTCTTTCAAATACTTTGGTGAGGTGGGACGTCAATGACACTGGTCTATAGTTCTTTGCTTGAGATCTGTCCCCTCTTTTATATACAGGGACAATGTTTGCTCTTTTCAAGATGCTCGGTATTTCCCCCGTGTCTAGGGATCTTCTCCATATCCAGTATAAATGTGTAGCTATTTTATTTTTACAGTTTTTAATCAATAATGTGTTCCAATTGTCCAGACCTGCAGCTGAATGTGGTTTCATTTGTCCTATAGCTCTCGCTACATCTTCTGGGGTAAAATCAAAGTCTGTTATACACTCTCCTTGCAATTTCTCTTCAAAGAATGTATCTATGTCAGGTATGACTTTGTCACTTTTTGGGGTATTGAAAACTGATTCATACTGATACTGGACTCTCAATGTTTCAGATATTTCTTTTGGATCATCGGTTGGTTCATTATTTCTCTTCTTTAAGGGCCCAATAGCGGCGCGCGTTTTTTTTTTATTTTCGCATAGCTATAGAAGTATTTTGGATTTTCCTTTATTGCTTCTACCGCCTTTTCGTCTTCCCTCTCTGTATGATCTTTAATCAGGGATTGTATTTCCCTATCGATACCCTCCAGTTTTTTTTGTATTGTTTTCTGGCATTTTCTCCGCAGTCGCTAACTCCGCCTCCACTCTCTTTCTTTTGTGGCATATTCTTCTCTTTTGCCTCTCTAGCTAGCTCCTCCTCCCTTTTGGCTGTGATTTCGGAGCATATATTTCTAAAATTCTCAGCGTTTTTCCCTCCAAGGTTGTTAGCATTTCTTCAGTTGTTTTATTCTCTAAAACTGTTCTCCACTCTATTTGGGCCATGTGCGATCTGATTGCTTCCCAATTTATAGTCTTGGAAGTTAAGTTAAAGGCCCCAAACTTGCTTCTTTTCTCAATATGTGTATTGTTTTTTAATGTTGTTGTCATATTTGTTGATATCTCGATTAAGTGGTCTGAGATAATGGTTGGGGTTATTTTTATATCAGCAATCAAATTCGTGTTATTCGTGAATACCAGATCTAGGCAGTTATTTTTTTTGGTATTTTCTATTATCTCCTGTGTCAGCATAAACTCATTTGTGAGAGCCATCAACATTTTTGCTTGCTCCTGGTCTTCTCTTGTGCCCCCCTTGTCCTGGTATATATATATATATATATATTATATATATATTCCTATCCACCTTTTTGTATTTTATAAATGCGAAGTTAAAGTCTCTGCAGATCATTGTATTGGGGGGATGGAGTATTAATGGCCTTTATTAGCTTTCTGATATCATCAATGGCTTCCGAGAATTTTTCGGTTGGGGTGTTTGGGGGTCTATAGATGACTATCAGTATCACGTTTAGTGTTTCTATTTTCACTGCTAGGAGTTCCACAAAGCTGTTTGATTTACTTATTATCGTCTCTGTCATATGACCTTCATGTACATACATAGCACAACCACCTTTACGTCTCGTTGTTCTATCCGCTCTTGGTAAGTTGAAGCCCTCTATATTTATCTCTTTCTTATCAATACAATGTTCGCAGTTTTCACAATTTTCTTGGCAATCCTTAAGATGAATTTCTGTGAGGCATGCGATGTCCGCCCTTGTTTCGTCCATAAATCATTTCAGATACGAAACTTTGTTGAGTGATATATATATATATATATATATATATATATATATATATATATATATATATATATATATACTAGCGTGTAGCGTTATTGGGCAAAGTGTAACGGATCAAGAGGCACATTTCAGGTTTTGTACAATTGACCTCCCTAAATTCAAAAATGAAAACAAAATTTTTTTGTGACAAGTGAAACACCTTTTTTGCATGTGAAAATCGTGAAAATTGCTAGTTACCCATAACTTTTGGACACTTGCTTTCCTAGGGTTTGAGCTATCATTTCACCCCTTACAATGTACTGCTTTTCAGGAAAAATAGAAAAATTTATTTTTGGAATAAACATATACACTGTAGGTAGGTAGGAAGGTAGACTAGATAGTTTTATTTAGTAAATGATACATTAAAATCTTGCTTAGTTTTGAATGACGGCATAAAGTCACGGGATTTAAGTACTGCTCTAATGTAACCATCTCTTGAATCCTTTCCATACACTGCCCCAGACGATTCAGTTACCATCCTAACACAGCGTTCTACACCTTGGGAGTGACATGGTATCCGGACAACAAGGGGCTCTTCAGTGATCTTATCGAGTTGTTCGACAGAGAACTGCTTCGTGAGTGGTGGTTCTATTGTGCACTCCTCCACTGGTGGAAGTAAATCTTTCAAATTCTGAGCACTTTGTTTGATCTTTGGTGGCCGAAATTCTCTGACTTGCTGTTGAGCAGGTTTGGGAGCTCGTCGAATGGTCTTGATTACATCGATGGCCAATTTCCGGTTTGCTTGATCTGCATCTGCAAGCATTGCCAGTAGAACATTTTCAGGGTGAGCCCAATATGCATTTCTTTGGATCACAGGCCATGTGACAGTCTTGCTAGCTGGTGGCAGTAATCGTAGCAGCTTGATTTGCTCCAGGAAATGTTTTGGGCCATCTGTGCACCTTGGATGGCACTTGATGCTAAACCACATGGGTCCATAGTGGCACACGACAAACTGTGTGAGTGAATACAGTTCATCACTTGGCTGCGTCATCGCTACATATAGCCGACAAATTCTGCTGGCAGTTGTAACCCATCTTGCATGGGAGATTGGTCCAGGCTTCTCTCGTAGATCTTCATTAATGACACCAGTCCTTATCGCTTTCATCATTCTGTAGAGGTAGGTTTGGTCACGACTCAATTCAGTAAGGTCAACATCCGGGAGAGTGTGGCCATCAGCAATGCATTGAATTCCTCTAGAGGAAAGTGGCAAACTTTCACATGTGGCCAAAGCTTTGCCAATTGGTCCTTTCCATTGAGTTGCAGATTCTGTTGGGCCGATGAGTTCCTTGCACAAGTGGCGCAGAGGGAGTTCATTTAAATGCAGACTACAGATGAACCAGAGCAAAGGGCGACCCAGGCGGCACTCTAGTAGGTGTATTGCTCCACTTCTGTGCCCTGTGTTTGTGGCTGTGCTGTCGGCTCCCACTGCAATTATCTTGTCTGCAATACCCATTTCTTCAATCGCATTTTGAAGTCCATCCGCAATGACAGTGCCAGTTTCTCGTTCCAGTGTCAGATGGCTTAGATAGAAGGTTCCAGGCTCTCCGACCAGCACATAGTGGTCCTCAACTTTCTTTGTGCTGTACCATTTGTTCCCCTTTTTCTCTTTGACAAGTGTCATGTGATAAGTTTGAGACTGACGGAACAGTGCAAAACGTCAACAAAGGCCGATTGTACCTTCAATCAGAGCTCTTTTTTTGGAAGAAGGGTGTTACTTTCAACAGGATGGCGCGCCACCACATTACCACAATGACGTTAGAAATTTTCTCAATGTTTGTTTTCCTAGAAGATGGATAGGACGTAGGGGATGTACGGAGTATCCACCACGATCTCCTGACTTAACACCCTTAGACTTTTACTTGTGGAGCACTCTGAAGAACACTGTGTATGCTGAAAAACCAAGGACACTACAGGCCTTGAGACACGAAATTGAAATAGCCTGTGCCAACATTCCACTCCGAACAATCCGAACAGTATGCCGATCTGTTGCGCGCCGTTGTCAAGAATGTATTGATGCTAGTGGCGGACATTTTGAACATTTAAAACATTAAAGTAAACAGCACAACCATGAAGGTATTGACGCTGCTGGCTGATATTTCGAACATTTAAACATTAAAGAAGCCTATTTGCTATCTATTTACTATCCGCCTATTTTGCTTATTGATATACAGTATATGTTAATATGATGTGTAAATTTTTTTTGGGACACTCTGTATATATATATATATATATATATATATAATTTTAGCACTGAAGATGACATTAGAAATGTCGAAAGCTCTGAATATTAAATGTTTGTATATGGACTAGTTTTCTTGTTCCTCATTCGACAAAGGTTTCCACCTCAAAAATCACTTGACTCTATTATATATATTATATATATATATATATATATATATATATATATATATATACACCCCAGGTGTCCCCAAAGAATGTCCCTATTTCTAAATAAATGTGCTAAGCTAAAAAAGGGAATCTAGACACAAAGACAAACACAATAGGTAAAACATAGGAGTTTATTAACCTCAATTAAACATGTTCAGTGTCATCACCATTTTTTTCAAACACAATATTCAACCATACACAAATGTTTGACATAATTTTTGGAAATATCTCAGCTGGGATGTTGTTGATTACCGCAGAGACTTGTCTTTAGTTCTTCAAATGTCTCAGAATTGGTAGAATAGATCCTATCTTTTATGTAACCCTACAAAAAAAAGTCATGGGGTGTGAGGTCAGGTAAGTATGAGGGCCATTTCACTTGCTCATGAAGGAAGATTAGTCGCCTGGAAAAAATACTGCGAGTTTTACAAGCAGTATGTGGAGGTGCTCCATCCTGCTGAAACCACTTTGAATCTGGGGTAATGCAGTTATTTCTATAGTCTAGTAAGGACTTCTATGGCCTTACTAGACTATAGTCTATTGGTAACGGTATCGTCTTTTCCTAATTTCTACGAAATTAAGAAAAGTTATTGTTTTAAGTAAGAAATGGTGAAAGAACAGTTTTAATATACAGTATTTATTAATTATTAAGTAATGAAAAATTAGAAATGTATACGTAGCCTATAACCCAATCTGTTACCTTTTTGATGAAGAAACTCCAATACTGTAATAAAATATACATACATTATAAAATAACAAGCAAATGAAAATAGGAGCATATATATATATATATATATATATATAATATATATAGAGAGAGAGAGAGAGAGAGAGAGAGAGAGAGAGAGAGAGAGAGAGAGAGAGAGTTGACAAAAGTAAATAGACACCTTCGATTTTTTAGGAATATTTTATGTGATAAAAACTTGATAAAAAGATTAATAAATAATAACAGATGTAATGGATCACTGTATTTAGAATCGTGTTGCTTTCCCCTTTTCATTACGTAAAGGTGACACACGTTCTGGCATTTCATTGATGAGTTTTGCCATTTGTTCCTGAAGACAACCATCGTGTTGGGTGTCGATTTACTTTTGTCAACCCCTCTGTATATAATTATATACTTGAGTAGTAGGTGATCATTTGGGCCAAGGGAGGCGGGGATAAATGGGGATGGGATAAAATTTAAGAGTCACGACATTGATTTTTTTTTTCCAAAACCCCGCCTTTAAAGCATGTCACGTGACATTTCGAATAACCAATCTCGGCTAAACTTAACTTAACCTAATCTAAACCTAACCTAACGTAGCCTGACCTTAAGACTCACGACAACTAATTTATCCACGGGGCAATGCCCCTGATAAATAAAGTAAATAACCAACGCCACTTGTCAGTTATCTTTTCTTACCTGATAAGAGCTTCATAGACGACAGTGAGCTTCCCCCTCATCACCCCTCCATCCTTTCGTGACGTGTTCCTTCTCCATCCCCCGGCTAAATATCAGATTCACAACAATTAATTTTTTAGAGTTCAGAACCCCGCCCCTAAAGCCGACTTAAAATAGCTTAAAATGCCGCTATTGGCTTTTTCAAATGGCACGTGACATTTGGAAAAACCATGTCGGCTTTAAAGGCAGGGTTTTGAACTCGATGAAGCTCTTATCAGGTAAGAAAAGATAACCGACAAGCGGCGTTGATTATTTACTCCCTATTTATTCAATTATATTTTCTTTTTATGCGTTTATGTAAGTTATTTACAGTTGATTATTCAGTTTTGTACAGTTTCTTTAATTATATATATATATATATATATATATATATATATATATATATATATGTTATAATGTTATAATGCTTCAGACCAACAAAGACCCCAGGATCCACTCACGGCTGGTCTACCTAACTGTGTTAGTAATTGTGTATTGTGCATGTCCTCCGTGGTGGCGGAGGGGACCTACAATTTTACGTGGGTTCCGAACCACAAAGCCTTAATTTTACTACCTTAAACTATACCCATTTTATCAACATATGCGTCTAATCGATCTTTAAACATGTTTATAGACGTGCTACTAATTACTTCTACCGGCAAACTATTCCAACTATTTACTATTTTATGCGTAAAAAAGTTTTTGGCAACTGCTGTCTCGAACCTTTTACTTGTCAACTTACACCCGTTATTTCTAATGCTATTATATTGAGATATTTCGAAAAAGCTATCTCTATCTACGTTATCGAACCCATTCATAATTTTGAAAACCTGGATTAGATCACCCCTTAGCCTCCTAGTCTCGAGTGTAGTCAATTTTAACTCCTCAAGCCTACCCTCGTACGACTTCGACCGAAGCGACGGAATCATCTTAGTTGCTCGTCTTTGAACTCTTTCGATTTTGTCTATATCTTTTCGCATATGCGGATTCCATAATTGGATCGAGTACTCCAAATGGGGTCTAACTAATGATTTATAAAGAGGAACAATAATATTGCGCGATTTGTACTCAAAATTCCGAGCTATAAAACCTAGCACTTTGTTCGCTTTATTGACCGCTGCTGTACTTTGTTTCGCTACGTTTAAATCACCAGTGACTATAACTCCTAAATCTTTTTCCTGCTCTACGCTTGCTAACTCATTCCCTGACATACTATATGCAAAATTACCGTTACGCGAACCTATATGTAAAATTTTGCACTTATCGACGTTAAATCTCATTTGCCATGTGACTGACCAATTAACGATTTTATTCAGATCTTCCTGGATTTTGAAAATGAAAATGAAAATGAAAAGGTTTATTGGCAGACTATAGTCCATATGACAAATATTATTAATACAATGACAGTTCATATACTAAGGATTGAAATATATACAATTGATTAGAAATAATACTGTACTGTCGAAGTTAAGTGGAGCTACAGACAGACGTTTTCGTACCAAGAAGTCCATAGCTTAGACTTTAGAGGATAAATGGCAGGACTCATGGATAGCTTGGATGATCGGGTTGGTTGATTTTTTAATTCTTTGCATTAGACTATATTGAGCACGTCTTGTTACTTCCAGGAAGCTCGGGACATTGCGGGTAGCAAACATTTGCGAAGCTGAGCATCTCGGGGGTAATTTATGCAAGAGTCTAAAAGACCTGTTATACAGCAAATTTAGGGTTCTACCAGAACCTTTTTTTATAATTCACCCACAGTTGCTGTCCATATATATTACTGCAGAAAGTATGAAAGAGAGTGTCTTTGGCTTCACTTGTACAGAATCGAAAGTTCCTTATGGTCATATTCGCTTTAGTACACAGGCTTCGAGATTGTTTTCTTATATCCGAGTCATCACTCAAGGAGCTGGTAGTAGTTTGACCCAAATACTTAAACTCTTGTACTTCCTCAATTACTTCACCATTCATTTTAAACCTTATATCAGCTGGCTGATTACAGCTTTTAGAATGAAATTGCATAACCTTAGTTTTTGTAACATTAAAAAGAATATCATGTTTCTGCGAATACACTTCGCAGACTTTTAGTAGCCGATCCAGACCTTTAACAGAGGGACTTATTAACATCATATCATCGGCATAAACTAAGTTATTTATCTTTGTGTTACCTATACAACATCCCACTGTTGCCTCATTAAGTGAAGCAATTAATCCGTCAATATACACATTCAATTTTACCTCTATCTTCGTCATTAATCGCCCTACCACCCAACTTCGTGTCATCCGCAAACTTTGAAACTGAACTGACTAGGCCGACATCTAAATCGTTAATATATATAAGAAAAAGCAAGGGGCCCAATACAGAACCCTGAAGAACGCCGCTCGCTACATTAGTCTAACACGACTCGGCTCCATCAATGACCACCCTCTGTTTCCTACCTCGCAACCACTCTTCTATCCAATTTATTACTATACCCCTGATTCCATGAGTCTTAGTTTTTTCAATGAGTCTTTTGTGCGGTACGTTGTCAAACGCTTTTTGAAAATCTAAATACACTATATCAACCGCCCGATGCCTATCGTAAACTTCAACCACGCTTTGAAAAAATTCTAAAAGATTAGTTAAGCAATATTTGTTTCGCCTAAAACCGTGCTGCGTATTTCTAACCAAGTTATGCAATTCTAAGTGTTCGACTATACGATCCCTAATTATTGATTCCAGTAGCTTACCTACAACAGACGTTAAACTGATTGGCCTATAATTTCCTGCCGCATCTTTATCGCCTTTCTTAAAGATAGGTGTTACATTTGCTAACTTGAAATTATCTGGTACGCACCCCTCAGAAATAGACGCATTAAAAATCTTTGTTAGTGGCACAACAATGCTTTCTTTTAATTCTTCTAGTTGTATGGGATATATGGAATCCAGTCCCGGTGATTTACGCATTTTCATTTTATCAATATAGCGCATTACCTCCCTTTCACTAACTACAATATTATCCAAAATATTACAATTATCCAAAGGTATTATGTCCATGACCGTAGGGATATTCGTTACATCTTCTACAGTAAAAAGTGACCTAAAAAATTCGTTTAGCAAGGTAGCCATTTGCTTGTTTTCATAAACTAGCTCTCCGTTAACATTTTTCAACGGCCCCAAGACACTTTTTACTGGATGTCTATTGTTGACGTATTGAAAGAATCGCTTGGGGTTTTCTTTACCGTCACGAGCTATGGAGATTTCAAATTCGCGCTTAGACTTTTTATTACACTTTTCGCTTCACGCCTTAGAGATATGTAGTTCTTTCGTAACCACAAATTGGCTTTATCGCACTTATGTAGCCTATAAGCCCTATCTGTACTCTTTATAATGTCTCCTACTCTAGAAGTAAACCACAAGGGCTTGTTGTTTACGTTCGCACGCTTAATTTTATACGGTACACATTCCTCATTATAGTCCTAAATACTGTTTCAAACGATTCCCACATTAGTTTTGCGTCGGAGATCCCCATTACATTTTCCCAATTGACGTATGACAATTCACTTCTAAATTTACAAAAGTCTTCGTGCTGGAAGTTAGGAATTTTATTCGAGTTAGCTGGTTTCGAGTGACTTACTGAGAGGACAAACTCTACCATATTGCGATCGCTATTGCTTAACAGTTCTATTATTTGAAGATCCGTGATTAGCCTATCATCCGTAGTTATTACTAAATCTAAAATACTGTCCAATCTCGTAGGTTCCCCAACCTTTTGAATAAGAAAGCTATCCTCGAGAAAATTAACTAAACGATTACCTTCCGCGTCTCCTTGTATTGTATCGTAATTCACGTTGGCGCAATTAAAGTCACCCATAACTAAGGCCTGCTCACTACCTATTGTTCTCTTTAGTTCACGATAACGCTTCGTCCGTATCAGCTGTTTGATTAGGGGGCCTATATATATAACCGCAACAACAAGTTTGAAATCGTTCAATTTAAGTTCTGCTATAGTCGAATTTATCGGTTCTGGAATTGTGTGCTTTACTTCTATAACGTTCGCAATATTATCTTTGATATACAACATAACACCGCCTCCTCGCCTACCTATTCTGTTTTTAACAAAAAGTCTATAACCTCTAATTTGATACTCCCCTACAAAGTCACATGTTTTAGTGCTAAGCCACGATTCATTTATCGCAATTAAATCATAGTCTTTACAAGCAATTAAAGAAAAAAATTCGTTTATTTTATTTCGTAGGCTACGAGCATTTAAGGATAGAACCTTCAAATTGTTTGTAATTGCGACAACTTCGCGAGCGCATGGGAAATTTGAGGAAATTACGCCGGAACCGTTGGAGTTACGGCAGCCTGAAAAGAAGAGACAATATTATGAAATAGTCTTCCTAAACGCGCAGCTCCAACGTCATTAAGATGAAGTGCATCTCCAAGGAACAAGTCCCTCCTGCCGTAGAAACTGTTCCAAAAATTCGCAAAATGCACTCCTTCCTGTTGGCAAAAAGGCACTAGGACACTAGGTTATTGTTGATATAGGTCGCTTTGCTGTAGAAATCGCTACGTTGGATAATTCGAGGAAGTATACCTGTTAAAACAATCTTATTAGTTTTTTCCTTTAGTCGCTCTAGTAAGTCCCTGTACCTAGTGCTAGAACATTAATTATGGGAGATTTCAACCTGCCTCACAAAGACTGCAGCCTTTTAGAAGGAAATAATACTAAAGTTAACTTTTTCAGTGAGTGCTGTAATGATAGCTTTTCAACGCCATTTGTAAACAAACCAACTAGGGATCGAGCAATCTTAGATTTGGTTCTATCCAATGATTATGAGATTATTAGGAAACTTGCAGTAGGAGAGTCATTAGGGAAATTATTTTAATTCTTTAGGTTCTATAAGCTCAGGCGTTCTTGATAAGATTCATATAAGGAAAGATGATGTTAGCCAAGTGATTCATACACTGAAGTCAAATAAAGCTGCTGGACCTGACAATATATATATTTAGATTCTCAGAGAAGGAGGTGGTAGCTTATCTGATGTACTAATTATTTTGTTTGCTAGGTCTATTAATTATGCAGAGGTACCAAATGAATGGAAAAAAGCAAATGTAGTACCCATTTACAAAAAGGGTAATGAAAAGGAGATAGGGAATTATAGGCCTGTTAGTTTAACATCTTTAGTAGGAAAGATACTAGAAAGAATTATAAAGAATAATATTCAAGATCATTTGGAAAATTTTAATCTTATTTCAAGTTCCTAACGTGGATTTAAATTAGGATCGTCTTGTTTGTGTAATTTCTTAGACTCTTTACAGTTTGTAACTGGATAGGTAGCTAATGGAAATAATGTACATGTTGTTTATTTTGATTTTAGTAAGGTATTTGACAAGGTTTTACATAGGAGGCTTCTATATAAATTAAAAGCTGTCGGGGACAGTTATAAATTGGATATAAAAATGGTTAGAGGACAGAGAACACAGAGTAATTCTAAATGGTCATGAATCTGGGTGGCAGAAAGTGAAAAGTGGGGCACCACAGGGATCAGTTTTAGGTCCATTACTCTTTATTTTATATGTAAATGATTTAGATAAGGGAGTAGGTAGTAAAGTTTATAAATTTGCAGATGTTACAAAAGTAGTTGCCCCAGTTACAAATATAGAAAATTCTTATAAACTATAAAAAGATCTTGATAGATAAGTTGCCTGGGCTACTAAGTGGCATATGGAATTCAATGCTAAAAAATGCAAAGTCATCCATTTTGGTAGAAATAATGTAAACTTTAGTTATGAGATGCAAGAAAACTGGTTAGAGGATGTTAGACAGGAAAGGGGTCTTGGCATTATAGTTAGTAGTGATCTAAAATTTTCTAAGCAGTGCTTAGAGGCTAGAAATAAGGCAAATAAAATGCTAGGTATTATTAAGAGAAATGTTAATCACAAGAATAAGGAAGTTATCTGTAAATTATATAATTCTTATGTTAGGGCTCACTTAGAATACCTTAGACATGATATTGATATGCTTGAAGGTGGTGTGCAACGTAGGGCAACCAAGCTTATCCCTAACCTAAGAAGATTGGAATACAGGGAAAGATTAAAGGAACTGGGTATATTTAGTTTTGAGAGACGTTGTTTGAGGGGAGCTATAATACAGATGTTCAGAATGTTTTCAGGGTTGGACAATTTAGATGTAAATAACTTTTTCTTATTAAAGGTTTATGGAAAAACTCGAGGGCATAATAAGGAAATTAGAAAACAGACTTGTAGACTGATCTACGAAAATACTTTGTCAGTCAAAGAGTAGTTGGTTTTTGGAATGACTTGCCATATGATGTGGTAAATAGCAGCTCTTTAGTTAGTTTTCAGAAAAATTTGGGCGCTTTCATGAATGAAAGAGACAGTTTGTAGATTGTAAATAATACCAAATAATAGAAAATGAGAGATTAAACACCGACTTCAAACAGGAAACCCACAAAGACTTATACGAGTATACTTATATATTGTGAATGTAAATTTGTTTAAATTTGTTTAAATTTGTTTAAATTTACATTCACAATATTTTTTATATCGGCATGTAAGTCATTCCATAATTTCAATTCAATGAAAATGGGTAGTTTTTGAAATGAAGGCAATCTAAATTGAGGTATAACAAGCTTTGATCTGTTTCTGGTCTGATACGAGTGGATTTCTTGATGAGTTACAAAATATCTATTTACCCATTGTAAATTAATGATTTTGTTCTTACACTTGTAAATAAAAATAAAATGTGCCAATTTGGTTATATCATTGAGCTTTAGTAGGTTTAGCACTAGAGTGATCAAGGAAATCAGCATCAGATAATAACCTTATTGCTCGTTTTTGGATGACAAAGATTCCATTTAATGCGTTGTTAGTGGAGGTTTCCCCAAACAAGGGTGCAGTACGTTATATGAGGAAGAACAAGAGTATGATAAAGAGTCAATAAAATTTGTTTAGGGACTACATTTCTAAGTTTAAACATTATATCAACGCTCCTTCAAATCTTTTTCGCGATATAATTTACATGATCACTCCATTGCAAATTCTTATCTAGCATTACACCAAGAAATTTTGTTACAGTACACTCCTTTATAGCGATTTCATTAACATTAAGTTCATCAAGATATACATTTCTTTTATTAGTAAAATCATGAACTTTGTTTTACTGGTATTTAGGAAGAGTTTATTGGTGGTCAACCATTTCATTACACTGATGAATTCTGAATTAAATATATTCTTAGCTGTATTGATGCGCCTCGGTGGTGTAGTGGTTAGCGTCGCTGACTACGAATCCATCGGCCCCGGGTTCGAGACCCGACTGCAGCCGGCGCGCAGCAAAACCCAGCTGTTCATCTTTCCACACAATAAAGAAAGTGGTTGGTAGATAAATGGGTACCCTAGGTGGCCTAGTGGTTAAGACGCTGGGCTGCTGATGGGGCGTGGTTCGGATTCCGCGTTAAACTGTAGATCTAAGGTGGAGTGAAAAGCTTGACCTTCGTCAGAATGAACAATTCGGGCGGAAGCTAACCAAAGGTAAACCAAAGGTATTAACATCTTTGCAAGAAAAAGAGACAGTTGTATTTTCTGCAAACATTATGAAGTTCAGTATATCAGATGAACGTGGAAGGCCATTTATATATAATAAAAATAACAGTGGACCCAGAACTAAGCCCTGTGGCACACCATGTTTGACAAGCGCTTTAGTTGAGCAAAACTTGTTTACTGATACAAAATGATATCTATTGGACAAATAACTTTTAAACCAATCACTGATTGCTCCTCTAAAGCCGTAACAATATAATTTATTAAGTAGAATAGTATGGTCTATTACATCAAACGCCTTACTCAAATCCATAAATACTGATATCATTATTTCTTTGTTCTCTTTAGCTATATTTGTAATTTCCATAAGATTTAAAATAGCCATTTCCGTTGTTTTATTATTACGGAAGCCATATTGATTTGGAGATAATAAATTGTAGGATTCTAAATATCGCTGCATTCTACTTTTTACAATTTTTTCAAAAACTATGCTGAACACAGATAATGAACACACTGGCCTGTAATTTGTTGCTAGTGTAGGATCACCCCCTTTAAAAAGGGGTGTTATACAACCAGTTTTTAGCATTGATGGGAATATTCCTTTGGAAATACTTTGATTGATAATTTTAGCCAAAGTTACAGATATCTTATCTTTAACAAGTTTCAATATAGGTACAGGAATGTTATGAATGTTATTTTTTGTATTTTTTAATTTACTAATAATATTCCGAACCTCAGTAGAACCAAGTTGAAATCCCGATTAATAATGGCATACTGACAAAAATCTAGGATTAATGTCCATTAATATTGTTTACTAATTATTAATTTCTCGTGTGTAATCTAGTATTAAAAACACATTTCTTGGGATTGCTCAATTCTTATCTCTCATGTATAATATTGGTTTCTTTGTATGGTATTGGTATAGTGCCTGCAATGGTGACCTTGTATTTGTCATGTCAGTAGTGATAATTTAAGATTAATACATGTTTTAACTATTAATAATACTTATTTACTTATTTATTTATTTATTATTAATTAATAACAACTAGCTGTTTATTTTTAATAAGAGCCCAGTAAAGCCTAAAGCTTAAGGGCCAAATTAAATTAAATAAATAGTCAAGCTTCACAATTATTCATGTCATTGTAAATTGAAAAGAATGTATTTATTTTATTATTAATAAAGGTTATTCAATTCAATTCAAAAAGAGATAGACGACGTTTTTGTATTTACTTTGAATATAGTGTTGTGGATGCACCCAAGTGACCACACACCGATGTTAGATATTTTTTCGCTTCATGGCCGTTCTCAAACAACCGCAACACGTTGTGGACGATTCGGTTATGACCACAACGCATTGTGGAAGATTTGAAACGACCACACACCGATGTCTTTCATCAAACTCTATTTAAACACGACGTATATTGAAATGATATAAACACGACGTATATTTATCGACGTATTCACCGATTAAAAAGCAAAGTTAAGCAGATATGCTACAAAAAAGATAAAGTCCTTTAAAAAATTATTATCAATATTTTTCCCGGTTTCGATTAATTTTAAGCAACTTTAGAATGAGACGTAAATGTAAAAATTAACCAACTGGTTAGGTTAATTGAATGCCCGGTTAGGTCAACTGAGTGCCCGGTTAGGTTAACTGAATACCCTGTTAGGTTAATTGTACGCCCTTGACGATTGGTTAGGTTAAGCCGTGATATTTTCGTTAGTTTTAACGAAAATATCACGACTTAACCTAGCCAATCGTCAAGGGCGTCAGTTGACCTACCCGGGCATTCAATAATTTTCAAATCGTCTACAACGCGTTGTGGTTGTTTGAGAACGGCCATGAAGCGAAAAAATATCTAACATCGGTGTGTGGTCACTAATTAGGTGCATCTACAACGCGTTGTGGCTGTTTTTTTCGCTCACTGAGCGATTTCGATGTTTGGGCGTAACATATATACTGTGTATATATTACGGGTGTGCTATAAAAAAAGGGTACATTGTTAAAAGGATATAAAATCAACATTTGTCATTTAATTGTAATAAAACTTCTACACAATAAAACATATGTATTTATCTATATGGAAACAAGTTTTCAAACTAAAATATCAAATAATTCAAATTCTATCAACATTTAACGAAAGAGTATGAGTTTTTTTACTTAACATGCAAAAATTATTAAACCTTTTTAATATTTTTTTATAAAAATCATTTTTAACGTAAAATTTAGTTGAAATTATTAAAAAAATTGTTCGAAATGCTTTCCTTCCATTTCAATAACATTTTTTATTCTTGGCCGGAATATGTGAGAACTTAGCAGAGCGAGTCTACAGGACTAGGATAAAAGATATTGTTCATTTACGCGAGATAATCATTAAAAAATGGGAAGAGCTTCCACAGGAACAAGTAAATCGAGCCATAGATGAATTCCGGCCAAGAATAAAAAAAGTTATTGAAATGGAAGGAAAGCATTTCGAACAATTTTTAAAATTATTTCAGGTAAATTTTACGTTAAAAATTATTTTTATGAAGAAAAAATATTAAAAAGGTTTAATAATTTTTGCATGTTAAGTAGAAAAATCATACTCTTTCGTTAAATGTTGATAGAATTTGAATTATTTGATATTTTAGTTTGAAAACTTGTTTCCATATAGATAAATACATATGTTTTATTGTGTAGAAGTTTTATTAAAATTAAATGACAAATGTTGATTTTATAGCCTTTTTAAAATGTACCCTTTTTTCATGGCACACCCGTTATATCCGTATTTGTGCTATACATTTTTTTCTTTAACTGTTATTATTTCTATTACCGTATTACCCTAATCTTCATATCACGATCAACACTTTAAATACTCTTAATAATACTGTACATGAAATTATTGAATCTGAAAACGTTGTCAACGCCGCCTATATCTCAGTAGACAATTTTTTAAACAAGAAATACAACACTGGCAACCTACAGTATCTTTCCTAAACTTAAACATTTGCAGTCTCCCATGCCACTTTGACGAATTGACGGCTAACCTAAAATTATTACAACATAAATTTACCGCCATTATATTAACTGAAACCTGATTAAATGAAAATAATAAGATCTTTTTTAACATTCCAGGGTACACAAACTACTATGTATGTAGGGCTAACAATGGGAAAGGAGGTGTAAGTATATTTGTAGACTCAAACTACAAAAATAAAACTATCGAAGAACTGACAAGCATAAACAAAACCTCAGAAACACTTGCAATTGAAATGTTTATTCATAACACCCAGTATTCAATTTTAAGCATGTACCGACCACCAACTGGTAACGTGCCAACTTTTATTACAAATATCGATAGAATTCTAACCTCCAATCATATTGGTAACAATTGTGTTATTGCAGGAGATTTAAATATTGATCTCACAAAAGAACATTCAAATAATAACGCAAGCTTCCTTTACAACATCATGACTGCAAGTGGTTTTAAATTAGCTATTACAAAGCCAACTAGACTTCACAATGACATTAGAAATTCGGCTCTGTTAAATCAGATCTGGGTGCGGTCTCCGCTTGAATGGATCTCGAGTATAATTATATTAAATATTACAGATCACTTGTCTACGTACACCATGTTAATCACTCATTTCTCTGCAAAGGAAGCCATAAAAGTTGACTATAGATCTTACAGTTATAATAACAAATTAAAGTTCCTGAGAGAAATAACAGCTTTGACTGGACAAGAATACCTGAAAATAACCATGACACTGGAACAAAATTTCAAACATTCTCAGACACACTAATGGATATATTCAACATAAACTTTCGTCTTAAATTAAAATCATATTTAAAACTGAATACAAAACCAATGGATCACATCAGCACTCATTGTATTAAACGCAAGCATACACTCTTTAAACTATGGAAAACTGATATTATTACCGAGCAGACATACAAAAATTACTGTAACAGGCTTAATGCAGTCATTAAAAAAGCAAATGCAAATCATTATTATTTCAAAATTGATGAACAAAAATCCAATCCAAAAATGCTATGGAACACTCTGAAAGAGTTAATTAACATAAAATAAATCCTTTGTCCTCCCTCACACAAAGTGGAAATTCTTACAGTGATCCCCAAAGACAGCCAATTTATTAAAAAACTTCTCTGCAAATATCGACTCCAATACTGCAGCCTCGATCCAAATTACAGATATCACTGCCCAACACCAATTTTGCTGATTTAATTCTAACACCTGTTTTTAGGTAACTTTGGTGTGCTGATTTAAAAAATCCTTAGTTTTTGCCTATCACGTCAGGTTTTCGAGCAATCAAATACGGATATTTTGGAGATATCGCATTTTGGCAGGGTTATGCCCAATTTTTTTCTTTTCAAAAAATAAGTTTTTACATACTCAAAATCAGCATGGAAAAGTAAACAATTGTGCAGGGAGTGAACTTTAATATACAATGGTAATATTGACACATAAAGTGATTAAAAGTGTTTAAATAAGCAAAAAATGAATCCATATTAAAGCAAGCACGGGACCAGTTTTCTTAACATTGTCTTTTTCTTGTTTTCTTACTTTTCAGTGCTGATAAATTTTCTCTTATAGGACTTCCTAGAATGAGAGATGTCAAGACAATCTCTTTGCAGGCTCCAGCAGTAGTCAGCCATCATATGGGTATCCCATCTTCCTTGGTATCGTTCTTCCATCACTTTGATATCTTGGTGGAACCTTTCACCTTGCTCTTCACTAACATCACCAAGATTTTCTGGAAATTTATCCAGATGACTGTTGAGATAGTGAACTTTAATGCTCATGTTGCAACCCAACTGCTGAAAGTTTACAAGTAAATCCTTTACAAGATCTTTATAATTTTCAGACTTTTGTTTCCTAGGAAGTTCTTAACTACTGCCACAAAAGCATTCCAAGCTCTTGCCTCCGTTTCGGTCATTGAGTTACTGAACTGCGGATCTTTCATCAGTTTTCTTATCCACAGATAAAATTTTAACAGCAAAACAGCTGTTAACAGGTCTCAAAAATCATCAATTTTGATAAGCGCCCTTCATGGATCACCCAAAATAGGCATATTGCATTGCACGAAAACCTGATGTGGTGGACAAAATCTAAGGTGATTTTTGAAATCAGCACATCAATATTATCCAGAAACAGGTCTTAGAATTAAATCAGCAGCAAAAAAATATTTTTTTGTTGGGCAGTGTATTCACTTTTTTTTATGCAGTAAGGAAGGGGGTAAGGGCGAACGCCCACAAAAGTGACTCCTCCACAGAAGATGGAGAGAGCCAAAAACGAGGTCTCCAAGGCTCAATGATGCCTTTTTTTCTTTTTCTAATAGAAATTTTGAAAAGGTTGTGTAGTGTGTAAGATGCATGTATGTGTGATGAGGGATAGAGGGAGCAGTGTGTGTTTGAGAGCATGCTGGACTGCTCATAGGATAGATGAGACGCAGAAAAAGATCAGCTAAGGAGGACAGTGACAGGAGAAACGGGGGTTTCAGCATTCCCTGTCTCCTGCCTAACATCCATCCCGGAGTACTTCCCTGGTCGATCCAAATCCAAACTCATTTTTCTTTGATCCAATCCTACCAAAAGATATCTCTAGCAATAAAGAATCTAAAGCATAAAGATTCTGACATCAATACGATCCCGGTAAAAATATACAAATTATTATCCGACGAAATTGCAATCCCACTCAATAAACTAATGAATGAGTCAGTAACACTAGGTATATTCCCTGACAGTCTAAAGGAAGCCAGAGTATGCCTGTATTTAAGTCGGGAAACCCAAACACGCCATCCAATTATCACCCAATTTCCGTATTGCCAACTTTAAGTAAAGTATTTGAAAAAAAAACGTGTACAATAAACTTACTAAAAACATAAAAAAACACTGCCTTGATCTTCCCCGACTTGTCAAAAGCATTTGATATAGTTTCGCATGAAATCTTATTGAATGAATTTCACATATATGGAATAAGAGGACATGTCCTCACTTGGTTTAAATCATATCTGTCAAAGGGCCATCAGTACAGATTAAAAGACATTTTATCCGACAAGGCGATGCCTAACTAGTGGAGTCCCACAAGGCTCTATTCTTGGGTCATTACTATTTCTAATTCACGTCAACAATTTTTCTTTCTCAACCACATTAAAGTGCGTACGATACACAGATGATACCATACTTACTTCTTTCCATCTGTCAACAATTTTTCTTTCTCAACCACATTAAAGTGCGTACGATACACAGATGATACCATACTTACTTCTTTCCATCTGTCTGTCAAAGGGCCATCAGTACAGATTAAAAGACATTTTATCCGACAAGGCGATGCCTAACTAGTGGAGTCCCACAAGGCTCTATTCTTGGGTCATTACTATTTCTAATTCACGTCAACAATTTTTCTTTCTCAACCACATTAAAGTGCGTACGATACACAGATGATACCATACTTACTTCTTTCCATCATAACTCAGACTTTCTGATTAATGAAATGAACATGCAATTAGAAAATATGTATAAATGGATCATCATGCTCAGCATAAATAAAGAAGACATAATACTAGTGAATATCTATAGCCCCCCAGATAGCTCCCATCTAGAGCTCACTGAAGTTCTGGAAAAAATCAGGCAATGCCCAGCTATTGTAGACTCAACAAGAGACTTAATCATTACAGGAGACTTTAATCTCCCAAATTGCACCTCGAACCAATATGGTGGTATGAAATCAGGGACAAAAAGGTCCAAGTCAAAACACCTGAATGAGTTTATGGAAAAACTGCTCCTAGTACAACATGTCCACTGCCCAACTAGAAAAAATAATATCCTAGATTTAGTGCTGACAAATAATGCAACTACAATTGACCACATTGTTATAACACCAACTATACACTCCGACCACAATGTCATGCACATATTCACAAACTTGTCCCTCCACAAATGTAAGCAAGACCCATGCCAAACAAACTTGCCATACTCTGACCTAAACCTGCACAAGTCAGACTGGACATCAATAAATAACTCTTTGGGAGAAATAAACTGGGAAGATGAATTAGAAAACCTAAAGCCAGAAGAATGCTGGAGTAGAATACAATACCTGCTGTCATCAGCATTATACAAACACACACCAAAGAAAAACGATAGTGCACAGAAGCACCGGACAAAAGAGCACAGATACAGAAGGACACTTATGAGAAAGAGAACAAAGCTATCTAAACAACTGACAAAGCAATTAAGTGATACAAGACATAGTAACATCCGGAATCAGATACTGATGTTAGAACTTAAAATAAAGGAGTCAACCATAAGAGAGAATATTGATAATGAACACAAAGCTATTGGCACTATAAAGGAAAATAGCAAATTCTTCTTTAGCTATGCTAAACGCAAAGCAGTTATCAAAACGAGCATTGGCCCATTGCTTGCTAAAGATGGACTAACTCTCACATCTAATACACAGGAAATGGCAAACATTTTACAATCTCAATATGCTTTAAGCTGGAGTACCCCTGTAGTAGCAAAGAAATAAAAACTACAGCATTTGTTGATAGAGAAGAAAATGACCAAGACAGACCATTATTGGAAGATATACAAATAACCACTAGAGATATACAACAGGCAATAACAGAGCTACCGGGGAGTTCAGCCCCTGGTCCAGATGGAATTGGAGCCAAGATTCTTAAGGAATGCAAACATACTTTATCTCTGCCTTTGAAAATCCTGTGGAGATCCTCACTAGACACCAGTAGAATACCACCAATCATGAAACAAGCAAATATTACCCCAATCTACAAAGGAGGCAAAAGAAAGGAAGCCAAGAACTATAGACCCATATCTTTGACTTCCCATATTATTAAAATATTTGAGAAAGTCCTGAAAAGGCACATTGTCAGTTTTATAGAAAATGAACATCTCTTAGAAGACTTTCAACATGGCTTCAGACACAAGAGATCCTGCCTTACTGAACTTATAGACCATTGCAATACAATCCTACAATACTTGGGAGAAAACCACAATGTTGATGTCATCTATCTAGACTTTGCAAAAGCTTTTGACAAGGTTGACCATGGTATATTATTCCATAAACTAAAAGAATTTGGTATTTGTGGAAAAGTAGGAAAATGGATCCATGCCTTTCTCTCTGACAGAAAACAAATAACAACTGTAAATGGAGCAAGATCTATAGAAAAAGAAGTGATTAGTGGAGTGCCGCAAGGCACAGTACTAGGACCAATTCTATTCATTATAATGCTAAACAATATAAACTGTAACCTAGGAAGCTCTCTCCTGTCATTCGCAGATGATACCAGAATACTAAGACCAATTACAGAAAAAGAAGACTGTGTAGAGCTACAAAAAGATCTACAAACTATATATGCATGGGCAGATGCAAACAATATGGCCTTCAATGAAGACAAATTTGAACTAATTAAGTATGGACCAAATAAATACCTGAAAGAACAATTCAACTACACTGAACCCACAGGAAAAGATATTGCACAAACTGATCATGTCAGGGATCTAGGGATTATATTATCTGAAGATGCAACATTCAACAGGCACATTGACAAAGTAACCTCATCATGCAAACAACTAATAGGATATATACTGAGGACATTCAGAACTAGGGACAGTATGACCATGCTTACCCTGTGGAAATCACTTGTCCTTCCACGCATTGACTACTGCTCTCAATTATGGTTTCCCCACAAACAGAATGAATTGCAAAAAATTGAGGGCCTACAAAGAACCTTTACCTCGTATATTAAACAACCTGATGGGCAACAGGTGAGTAAAAACAAATTAAACTACTGGGACAGGCTTAGAGGCCTCAACCTTTATTCCATAGAGAGAAGGTTTGAGAGATACATCCTAATCTACACCTGGAAAATTCTAGAAGGGCTTTTAGTTGCCCCCAATACTGAACCAATTGTGCCCACCTTAACAAGAACTGGCAGAATGTGTAAAAAATATCACCTCCCACCAAACAGTCTGGGAAGGATTCAAACCCTTCAATATAATAGTATCTCTAGGCAGGGTTCTCGCCTGTTTAACTCCTTGCCTCAGTACCTTAGAGATATAAGTGCAGTCCCAGTAGATACTTTTAAAAAACACTTGGACATGTTTTTAGCCAACATACCCGACCAACCCACAGTGTCAGGGTATTCCTCTGCCAGACCAGTCCCCACAAATTCAATAGGGGACCAAATCGTATGGCAGGAGCAAGAGAAAAGAAGGGTGGCGACCCCGTCGTGGCCCCGCCTCAGGAGGCGCTGAGTGGACTTCGTGGGAGCAGCGCACCCTTGAGGCAGAAGCGCTTTAAGGATGTGTGCTAATAAACTTTTATTGAGCCTGACAAAGTCATCTTATATGATTATTACCAAAAAACATTAATACAAACTGTTAAATAAAAATTGGGAATACTACTCTTGCAAGAGTAAATATAGTTAAAGTAATTGGCATTAATTTAGAAGAAAAACTAAATTTCAAAAGTCATGTACAACATGTCAAATCCAAAATATCAAGATTTCTCTTCGTATTATTTAAACTAAAACGACTCTTCCTCAAAACGCAACCCTTACCCCGTTTATTCCTTCATCCAGCCACATTTATTGTAATCGACATACGAGGGCCACTCAATATATTTTGCCCCACCTTTTTTTTTTCTTTCCAACTTTCCTTGTAAGTTCCAGAAATTTTGTACACAAGTAGTTACATACCTTTTTTTACAAGTTTTTATTTTTCCACATAGTCTCCATCCTTTTCTACGGCTTTCCTCCACTTCGAAACAAGGACCTTTATTCTTTGCTGGTAAAAGTCCGCTGGGTTCCGCTGGAGCCACCTCTTAACCTCCTCAACAATCTCATCGTCACTCTGAAACTTTCTTCCACGAATAGCATCCTTCATTGGCCCAAACAAATGGAAGTCTGAAGGTGCCAGATCCGGGCTGTATGGAGGGTGGGGTAACACAGTCAAGCGCATTTTTGTGATGGCCTCTCTTGTTTGCAAACTGTTGTGTGGTCTTGCGTTATCGTGCAAAAGAAGGACGTCTTCCAGTTTTCTCTCCAACTCGCTTTATAGTCTCTGGAGTCTCTGTAGGGTAGAAATATATGCCTCTGAGTTGATTGGTTGTCCTTTCTTCATAATGTCCACCAGAATCACCCCTTTCATGTCCCAGAAGGTGGTGGCCATAACCTTTCCTGCAGAGGGAGCCATTTTGAACTTTTTCTTGCGTGGGGAGTCTGCGTGACGCCACTCCATGGATTGGCGTTTTGTGTCAGGTTCAAAGTGGTGTACCCAAGTCTCATCCCCAGTCACAATTCGTGAAAGGAAGTCATCCCCTTCTGTCTCGTATCGAACCAACGACTCAGAAGCAATTTCTTTTCTTTGGGCTTTGTAATCTTCCGTCAGTTCGCGAGGAACAAACCGTGAACACACTTTTGAGTATCCCAGTTGCTGGATTATCGTATTCACACTTCTTTCACTAATTCCTAGCTTCAGTGATGCGACGCGCCGATTTGATCGAATGATGCTGTTAGCATGTTGCACAGTGTGAGATGTCATAGCCGATGCCGGGCGACCGCTGCGTGGCTCATCATCGAGGCTGGCTCTCCCTCTCTCTGATGATCTCACACGTTTAGACCAGCGTCCAACTGTGCTTCGATCAACAACAGCATCTCCGTAAACGTTTTGTAAACGTTTGTGAATATTTCCAACTGTTTCCTCTGCGATTTAGAACTCGATAACGGTTCTCCGTTTACGACGCACATCAATGTCAGACGCCATTTTCGAAACTGCGTTAACCATCGGTTTTATACAAGGGCATTAAAAGCAGTTTTATACAAGGAGGGGAGGTTCAAAATGGAAATATCCGGTTATGTGAAGCGCAGAAAGTTCAAACTTACTGCCCAAAAGATATTTCAGCCCCATGGCCTATTGTTTAGCTAAGAGAAAAGGGTGGGGCAAAATATATTGAATGCCCCTAGTACATTACCCGTTCAAAGAGCAATCCCCCCCCCCAGTGATTTTATATACAAACCCAACTATAGAATAGAAACTGCAGGAAATGCACTCTCTTTCAAAGGAGCAGATGCATGAGAATGCAATTCTCATGCATATCAGGCAGGCTTCATCACTAAATGTGTTTCAAAAAAATCACTAGAAAAGCACTTCATCGGTTCCTACTTATATATATAAGTTTACTACTGTCATTTTTACCATAGTAATCAATTTTGTAAACAACTATATAAAATATGCTAATTTCATTACGCACCTTTAATTGCGTAATCTATTCTTTTCTATATTTTTTTTATTAAGCATCATTTATTTTCTACTGAATATAAAATAAATAATTTAATTTAAATGAGTAACATTTTGTAAACTTTGAATAAAATAAATAGTCCAGTTTCATAATTATTTATGTCATTGTAAATTGTAAACGTATTGTATTTATTTTATCAATAAAGGTTATTCTTATTCAGTATTCAATATTTGCTATTATTATTATTTCTTGTTGTCACTATTACTATTATTTGCCACTTTCACTGTTTTATATAATATTTTCCACTAAATATACAATAACTCATTTAATTTAAAATCATGTAACATTTTGTAAACTTCATATTGTATTTATTATTATTCGTGCTATTGTTATTATTTTTTGTTGTCTCTATTATTATTACTTACCACTTTCACTATTTTTTTTTAATAAATAAGCTAAATGCCATTAATTTTGCTTAAAAAGCCTCCATGCTTCCAACGACATATTCGGATGAGATTACTGTGAATATGTATTAATGTCATAACCAAATATCCAAAAATTGTAAAACTCTGTCACTGGTATTCTTTTCTGAATAAAGTTTTAAATTTGAATTTGACTTTGAAGGTAACTGGGAGATGGGATAGGATGCTTTATACGCTTAGCATATTATAAAGTACATATTTGGTGGTTTGGTTCTTATTTTGTTTTTTCTATCTGCGACTTAATCTATGTAAACTCATATAAACTCTTTACACCCATATATATATATATATATATGTGCGTGCGTGTGTGTGTGTGTGTGTATTTAGATAAGCTGCAGTTGTATTTGTGCGACACATATAAAATCTGAGGGTGGTGTGTGTGCTGGTGTTATTTACTCCATAGGAATTAAAGAGACGCCTCTGCGTGTTTTAATGATGAAACATAGTTAGCGTGACTGAGACGTGTATTATCTGAGATGGGAAATTTAGATACGATTTTAAACAAGGTTTCTTCACCTGGAGTCTATCCAGTGGAATGTTTACTCATATTCACCCTCTTAACCAGATGTGATTCACGTTTATGATGTGTGCAACAAAATAGAAATGAACGTTTGCATTTAATTAGATTGTCTTTTTTATTTAAATGGCTATTTCACATTCCCTTCTCAGAGTATATATACAGTATATATTCAATATTCAAGGTTCAATTTATTATCATATACAGTATATAATTTATATATATATATATATATATATATATATATATATATATAGAGAGAGAGAGAGAGAGAAGAGAGAGAGAGAGAGAGAGAGAGAGAGAGACTTATCTTAAATGTGTGCCGTGTGGCGATTCCTCACTTCACGAAGGTCAGGCGTGTTACCTCACCTCTCGAGTTGGCCTAATAAAGGAGAGAGTTGTTTTCTTGAGCTCTCCATTTCACATAGCTAGGTACACTCGGCTCATCTGGGATTGTCTTGATTTGGGTGTCTAATATACTTTTGAAGACTTCTACAGCGACACCATTTGTGTTCTGAAGTTCATTGAACAGCTAGTTGAATAGTCTCGGCCATCCGACAACGAAGTTATTTTCGTACAGGGTTGAAGATGTCCCCTGTTCTAGCCTTTAGGTTGGAGACACATTTTTCCTTTTCAATTTTCAGCTGTGGTTTGAAAGGTTGTAAGGTTCAAATTTAGATTAGAGACTAGTTTTTTATTTTTATTTTCATAATAATAGTGTACCCCTCTCTTCTTTCCAGCGAGTGTAATATTTAATTCACGTAATCTTTCATAATAATTATTAATTTACTTCTTTGCACCACTGACCTCTGTCCTTTCTAGTTGATTAACGTCTTTTTATATGGGTTTAGGTATCATCAATACTTAAATCAATACTTAAATCAATACTTAATTCTTAAATTGTTTGCTTTACAGTTTCTCTGAATTTCGGGGCATAGTATTCTATGGATGTTAGTCCCTCACTTGTTTTGTATCTTAATAGTTGGAATTTTTTTCGGTGTTAAACCTCATATTGTTCCCTTCTGACCTACCGTAAATTCTGCTCGTGTTCGTTTGTAAAGATTCTATGTATATCATCTGGGCTTCCTCTTTCTCTACTAATTTTAGTGTCATTAGCAAAAGATGTTATTGTGCTATCATTGGTAATTTCATCGTTAATATCATTTAGCATTATTATGAATAGTAATGGAGCTAATATTGTTCCTTGTGGATATGAGCTACGGACCTCCGACTTTGATGATTATATTCCTTGGACTATAACAACTTAGCGCAGCTCAATAAGAAAGTTATTGTCGAAAGCCTTGTAAAGTTTGTGTATATTACATCATAATTATCATTGTTATCCATTGCATTAATAATGTTATAATGTTCTATTAGCTGTAATAGGCACGATCTACATCAGTGCCCTTCAACCTTTTTATGCCTACCGCCCACTTTTACTATTTTTATGTGAGATAAATTAGCCAACCGCCCACCAAAATTAAAAATCCAACAAACATATATTAAAAATTATGTATGGTACATTATATATATTATATAATAAAACATTATGCATTTACCTTTAATTTAGTGAGATCCTTGTGCTTGATGCTTCGAAACTAAATTCCGAATGTTTGGCTCGAATTTAGTGAGGAACAAACGAATGTCCCCTCTTTCAGGGATTTTTAAAGCATTCCTGTTTTTGGTAAGAATGTGATTCACAGCACTAAAACCTGATTCAACTAGGTACGAAGTAGGAAAAGCGATCAGTAATTTAAAAATCTTTTTCCACATATTGGGATATACATTTGACATCTTTTTATTTTGCCAAAGCTGCATATAACCACCGTTATTGAAATTTCCCTTGCTTTCCTCATCATGTCTGAGTTCTAATAGCTCCTCTTGACATGTTACATCAGCTTCAGTAACATTTGCAGTAAACGGGTTTACCATCCAATCATATACTTCCATGGTTAAAACATCACTGAATCGAGTTTCAAAATCCGTTTCAAGTTTATTGAGATGATCAATAAACCTTTGTGTATCAATTTTTGTTATGTCATCCTTAATAGATAACAATTCTGGAAACTGGTGAAATTCCCTTTTGAAAGATTGTGACTGAATAAATCCAGCTTTTCAATGAATAATGAGATAACTTTTTGGCAGTTCATGAGTGTCATATTGGCTCCTTGAAGCTGCAAATTACAATCATTGCATTTCTTAAATATTCCTGCCAAATAACAAGCATAATTTTTTATCATTTTTAACTTTTGGCTAAGATCAACTTCATTTTGGTCTTCTAGAAACTGCACTACGCTCTCATATAGTTCAACAAAACGAGTTAAACATGCACCCTTCGAGAGCCATCGGACCTCTGTGTGTAATAATAACCTAACAAATTGTTCATCATTGTCATGACACAACTGACGAAACATTCGATCATTTTTAGCATACAATATTGTAAATTTTGTTGAATTTTACAAGAATTTTATAAATTTTCTTGCCGCCCACCTAAAAGCTCAAATCGCCCACTAGTGGGCGATATCGCCCAGGTTGAAGACCGCTGATCTACATGATCGGAATCCATGTCGGTTATCATTTAATTTTTTCGTGTTTCCCAAAAGTCACATTTTTCTTTAACTATTCTTTCAAATGTTTTAGTACATGAGATGTCAGCGACACTGACCTATAGTTTTTTTCCTGAGACCTCTCCCCTTCTTAATAAGTTGGAGCTATAGGCTATTCGCTCTCTTCAAGTTGCTCGATATTTATCCTGTGTCCAATGATTTCCAAATCCAAAATAGGGGCTTAGCGATTTCATTCATGCAGTCTTTAATCATTGTAGCGTTCATTTGTCCGGATCTGCTGCTGAGTGTGCTTTTAGTTTCCCTAGACTTCGTATTATATCATCTGTTGTGAAGTCGAAGTCCTTTATACTCTTCCTTTATGATTCTTCTTCAAAATACGCATTTCTCTTGTATGGTATTTTAGTATTTTAGGGGATACTGAAAGCTGACTCATACTGAGCTCTTAATGTTTTAGTTACAGACAGTCCTCGTTTATCACAATGTCGATTTAACGCAAGTCATTTTTTATGACCAAAAATTCAAATATCACAAGTTAACGCAAGGCAAAATTCAAAATTGGCGCGCGACCTCTCCAGCTGTGCGGCGGCCAGCAAGCTCCGCCCATATTTACAATATTTTTCTATATATTTATATACGATATTTATTATTGTATGTTTATTTTTTAATGTTTTAATGTTTTATATGCATTTATTTATTATTACTGTTATTATTATTATTATTTATATGCGTATTTCTTAATGTTCTAATGTTTGGTATCTAGTTGTGGTACTTGTATATTTTTTGTGCTTATTATGTCCGAAAACCCATAAAAAATTTCCTCCCCCGGAACGCATTTTCCCTTTCAATACATGGGTTTCTATGTGAAAATTTGTTTCGAATATCGCAATTTTGCTTATTCCAGCCCTTTATAGGAACGCAACCCTTGCGATAAGTGAGGACTGCCTGTACTTCCTTTAGATCATCGGTTAATGCCTTGTTTTCATTCTTTAGAGGTCCGATAGTCACGTGATTTTTCCTTTTCCTTTTCCAAAATTATAGAAGTATCTTGGTTTAATTTTTTTTGTTTCTAGAGAATTTTCTTATCTCCCTGTATAGTTCTCAATTAGACCATGTATTAGACCTCCAAGTTTTTCGTTTATTATTTTTCTGAAGTTGTCTTTTTTTTCAATCGCTCTCTCTTACGAAACAATGACCCATTTTTGTCTTTCAAACCTTTCTTTTTTCCTCTTCTTTGTTTTTGGGAATATATTTTCCACAATTTCTGGCGTCTTTTCTCAGAGGATTATTAGCGTCCTTTCTCTTGTTTTATTATTAAAGTTGGTATTCCAGTCTATCGCTTCCATACTGGATGTAATACTTTCCCAATTTATGGCCTTGTCGTTGAGATTTAAAAATTCTAATTTACCTCTTTCTCTAGTGTGTTTTTCCTTCCCTGTAATTTTCATATTGATCGGCATTTGAATAATGTTTTCATCTGATATCATAATTGGAAACACTTCAATGTTATCAATTAAGTTGCTGTTGCTTGTGAATATCAAGTTCAGTCAGTTGTTTTTGCTTGTATTTGGTTTTTTCTTGTGTTAACATAAATTCACCTACACTCCTATAGCTAACAGCATTTTTGCATTTTTGGTCTTCTCTTATGCCTCTCTTGTCTCAGTTTAGGGGAGTTTAGAGCTTTTACCAGGTTTCTGACCTCGGTAATGGTATCTAAGAATTTTGTAGTTGGAGTTCTCAGAAGTCTGCATATTACAGTTAATATCAGTCATGTTTAATTTTTTAATTTTTGTTGCTAGAAATTTTACTTAGTTTCTTGAATTACTATAATTTCTGTCATATGTATTTTATGTATATAAATAGTACATTCTCTTTATCGTCTATCTGTTCTGCCCGCTCGAAGTTGGTCTTGGTTGTCAATTTGCACTTCATTTTTGTCGATACAAAACTCGGTTTTCACAATTTGCCAGGCAGTCCTTCAGATAAGTTTCTGTGGGGTGTGTAAAGTCTGCTCTTGTTTCTTGCTGAGTCCTTTCAGGTGACTTTATTTGGGAAATGGTTTGGTTTTAAGTTCTGTATACTGGCTAGGATAATTTTTATTTTTCCGTTTTCATTTCCATGTTTATGTAGATCATATTTGTTATCCCTTGTCTAAAATATTAGTTACTCTGCTTGCGGGTGATTTCGCTTTCAATTTTAAGTGGCTCAACTGTAGTGTTCTTTTGAAGGTAATGGTAACGGCATTTTTGCCCGTACTTGCATCTTCGTATGTTGCATAGGTTTTGCAGATACTAAAGTGATGGAACTTGCAGTTGATTCCAAGTTTACAATTACTATTTTTAAGAAATTTAAGGTTAGCTTCTAATTTAATGTATGATAGTTTTGAGGAAATCTTTTCCAAATTTCTAAAGGAATTTCTCGTACATTGAGAAAATTTCTTAAAGACAATTTTTTAAATAAAAGTATGAAACTATCACTATATATATATATATATATATATATACACGGGGTTCCAAAAAACCTTAGGCCCCCCCCCCCCCATTTGCAGCTTACATGTTTACTTATATCGAAATAGTTTTTAGTGATTATAAAAATATAGAAAATTATTTATTGCAGGTATTAAAATTACTCTAGCTGATAAAGTGATAATATAATGGCTTCTCAATTAATTGGTGATTCGGAGAGGCAATGTGTGATAGATCGCATACGAGCAATAACATTTCGGGAAGCTCGTGATGCTGGAGCCACCTTTATAACACGTTCATGGGTTGCCAAAAAGTTGCGAAGAAGTGAGGACTTCGTCAAAGAAATTGGAATAAAACTTTGGATGAATGTGAAATGGATACAACCAAATCTGGGTGCCCAAATTTGCCACTCTCTCAGGAAACAAAGGACATCATTGAAAGCGGTACGCGTAAGCGGAAAAACAGCTGTGCTAAACTTTCTAGAGAGATCGAAGTGTTGAGAGGAAAGATCGTTAGTGGTGAGATCATTCGACTGTACCGTCATAGGCAAGGCAAGGTTTATAGCCTTAGCATGAACTTCCAAAGCCAAGAAAAACTCAACTTAACATCGATGACAGAATGTGGTTTGCCCATTATCTTGAAGATTGGGATATGGATGATTTCATGCATTTAGCTGTCTCCGATGAATTTTTTGTTTACGTAACACGTCGGCCTAACTACCAAAATGATCGAGTGTGGGCCACAACACCAGATGAAATCGATGACAATGAACATTCTCGCGAATTATTAAAAAGTCCAGACTGTGTTGGTGTGTTTGTTTTGTTCACTGCAAAGAAGCTCGTGTGGGTGCTGAAGCCAAATGATCAGAGTTGGGATGGACAGTATTTTCGTGATATTATTCTATCCCGGAATGTCATTCCTTTTCTAAGAAACCCAAACAATGTTATGGATGTCGATCAGGTCACACTTCTGCACGATAAGGCCCCCTGCTTTAAGGCATTAGCCACTCAACAGTTGTTGCGGAACCATGAGATCGATTTCTTTGGAAATGAAGAATGGCCAGGAAATTCTCCTGACCTGAACGTCTGTGAACACATTGGATCAGTTATAAAGGACAAGGTTGAATGTCTCTTGTTTCAAGAACCTGCAGCAAATCGATTTTCGAAGGATACAATGACGCAACACATTGAAACTGTTTTAGAAAATTTGCGTAACGATCAAGATCTATTCACGTCACTTTTGGCAAGCTACCTAAAGCAAATTCAGGCTGTCTTTGAAGCCAATGGCGGGAACACCAAGTTTGAATTGTTTCTCATTAAATGCAGGATTAAATTCTCTTTTGTAAGGTATGTTTATTTTTACTGTACCTCTAATGGTTTAGGCCATGGGCAGGGGGGGCTAAGGTTTATTGGAGCCCCGTATATATATATATATACATATATATATATATATATATATATACACTGTATGTGATGTTCTCTTAGCTCATTAATCTTTGCCCACGAATAACAAAATTTTGCAATACTCTGGACAGAGTATCCATTGGAATCTGAGAAGTTTCTTGTTCAAGTGATGCTTTCAATTCTTCTGTTGTGTGTGAATTTTAGTTAAACACTCTCTTTTAAATAACCTCACAGATAAAAGTTACAGGGGTTTAAATCTGGTGATGTTGGTGGCCATGATATTTCTTAATCATAAACCGCAGGAAATCTGTTGGGTAGGACTCTTCGTTGGAAAGTATCGTGTAAGTATTGTGAGCTAAGAGGACATCACATAGAGCTAGAGCATGTTTTGCACCGGGGAACTAATACCCTCTGTGTAGAGAAGGTACAATAAAAATTTTATACTTTTATTTCAATTAATAAAAAATACAAGCCATTTAAATTGTCAGACATTAAAAAAATCACCCAATATATACAGGGTGGGAGAAAAGTCTTTAATGATTTTATACATAGAATTATTTAGTTAACCACATAATAGAGATAAGTGTTCAAATGATGAAACAAATCAAACAAAAAGTCTATAAGAATTTTATTCATACAAATATTTTGTTAAATTGTAATTTAATCTTCAAAGAGTTCTCCATCCGCTATGATACATTTGTGGATTCTCTCTGTGAAACTCTTCATTGTTCTTCTGAACATATCGAGTGGGATCCTTTTCAGTTGTTCACCTACTCTGTGGCCAATGGCATTCACATTTGGATAGCTGAAACCAGGAGTGGAGAGTTTGTCCCGCAAATAAGCTCAAATCACATGGGGTTAAATCAGGTGATCTGGCTGGCCACTCGATGGGAACTCGCCGCCCAACCCATCTTCCCTCAAGGTTCGTATCCAGAATCTCACGGGCAGCTGCAGAGTAATGTGTCGGGTCTCCATCATGTTGATAAGACCAATTCCTGCCAACCCCATTAGTAAACTGTGGCAAAACTTTGTTTCTCAATACCTGGCAATTGCGTGTTCCATCCATCGTATCTCGATATGTCAAAGGAAACGAGTCCGGAATAATCAATGCACGCCCAAACTGTAAGTGTAGCCGTTTTAAAGGGTTTACCCAATCGTGTTTTGGGATTTGAAGTTGCTTCTAATCGTGTTTGCCTTAGCACAATAACTTCGATATTGTTTTCTTATGTCTGAGTCGTCACTCAAGCAGCTGGTGATAGTTTGACCCAGATACTTAAATTCTTTTACTTGCTCGTCTCTCATTTTGAAAATAATGTCAGCTCTTTGGTTTGAACTTTTAGGATGGAATTGCATAACCTTAGTTTTAGTAACATTCAAATTAATATTTGCTTCTGTGAATCATATTCACAGATTTTTATAAGCTCATCCAGAACTTTCACTGAAGGCCTTATTAACACCATAACATCGGCATAGACCAAGTTATTTATTTTATGTCATTTATACAGCACCATATTCTTACCTCATTAAGAGAAGCAATTAATCCATCAATATATATATATATATATATATATATATATATATATATATATATTAACTGCAAACAACACACAGTATAATCAATGTAAAGAACGACGCTTGTGTAGAAGAACGTTCCGCACAAGATGAGGAGGGAGAACGAACAAATGAAAAATGAAGTACCACCCGGGAATCGAACCCGGGATCATCCGATTGCCGGTCAGATATGCTATCCACTACACCATGGACCTCGATCAATCAGAAGTCGTAATTCTTCTACATACGAGCAGAAACCAATGCCCTGAGGGGGCACCTTCGCATGCCGTATATATATATATACACACACATTTTAACTGCGAAAATAATTTATGAGGGGGTTCCTGTGTTCCATTCAAACCCCTCACAATATGTACGTTCTCAATATAAAATTTCGACCCGGCCATATACGTGTATATACAGGGCGTCCCAAAAAAATGTATACACACTTTAACAGCTGATAGCTCAATTGATGTTTCTTTCTTTCCAAGTTAAACCCATTAGAATTAATAATGGCAGTCAGACTAAGCTTTGAACAAAGGAAATTCATTCTAAAATGCTACTGGAAGTGTGAAAACGCAGTTGAAGTGCAAAGACAGTTTAGGAGGGAGTTTCAAACAGATCCACCAACGCGACTTACCATCACTCGAATTAGAGATAAGTTTGAAGCCGATGGAACTGTTCAGAATGTCCACAAGAAGCGTTCCGGAAGACCACGGACATCGACAAGCCCCACAAAGCAAGAAAGAGTACTGGAAACGTATCACCAAAGTCCAAGAAAATCTGTGCGGCAAGCGAGTCGTGAGGTAGGAATTTCAGAATCGTCTGTCCAACGCATTTTGAAGCGCTGTCAATGGAAAAGTTACATTCCAAGATTAGTCCATGCTATTAATGAAGATGATCTGGACCGAAGAGTGGAGTATTGCGAGTGGTACTTGGCACGATGTGGATTGGACGAAGGGGTTTCGTAGAATACCCTCCGCGTTCACCAGACCTCACACCACTAGACTTTTTTTTATGGGGATACTTAAAAGACAAAGTCTACGCTATAAAACCTGCAACAGTCGCTGAATTGAGAGCAGCCATTGAACGAGAATGCACACAAATACCAAACGAAATGTTTCGTGATGTTTGCGATTCCATTGCTTCGCGTTATCAGCAGTACCTGGACCAGAACGGACGTCAGTTTGAAAACAGGCGTTGACAAAACAATTAAATAATGTCTGTAGATTCTATTACATTTTGAAAATGAAATGTATTTTAATAAACACTGCCTTTATAAGTATTTAAAGTGTGTATACATTTTTTTGGGACGCCCTATATATATATATATATATATATATATATATATATATATATATATATATACACAATACATTAAAACTGGATCTCATTAGGTGTAAAAAAGGTTTAATAATGAATAAATGTTGTCAAATTACACAGAAACATTCAAAATAATTAAAATGCTTTAATATTTTGACTTGAGAACTGCTTGTACTCTATCAGGCATAGATTCGACAAGTTTATGGATGGTATGAGGTTCCAAGTTGTCCCAACACAGCTGAAGAGCATCCCAGAGGATATCCTGGCTTGTTATTTCGTGTTTTGCTTTTTCCCTTTTCAAGTGTTCCCATAAATGTTCGATGGGATTGAAATCTGGGAATTGGGCTGGAAAATCCATAATGATCAGGACACCTTCTTCTTCCTTATTTTTTAAATAGTTCTTACAAAGTTTGGATGGGTGCTTAGGGTCATTGTCTTGTTGAAACAAGAAGCCTTGACCACACAGTCTCAAACCAGATGGTATGACATGTCTTTGAATGATGGTGAGGATATAATTTATTCTGTGGAGGTCACCAACTCCATTGTAACGAAGCAACCCCAGACTTAGATATTTCCACCACCATGCCTAACTGAAGGTTTTATGTACTGCTTAAGCAATCTCTCACCACTTCTACGTCTAACATAGGACCTTTGATGATTACCAAAAAGTTCGAACTTTGACTCATCTGTAAATAAAACGTTTTTCCAATCTTCAACAGCGAAATGTTTGTATTTTTTCAACCATGGTAAGGCGCTCAGCCTTATTCTGAGGCTTTAGAAGTGGTTTGGAGACTGCTACCCTCCCATGTAGCCACCTCAGCCACACGCCTTCTTTTAACTGTAGATTTGCTTACAGGCTTCACTTGTTGTTTGTTGATTGTTGCCTGAATCTGAGCCACAGTTGCTGTTCTATCACGCAGAGACAAAAGTTTGATGAACTGATCCCTTTCGAAACTCTTATTTTGGCAGCAATCTGGCGCTGAGATCATTTGGCATGTTGAAAAATTATTCAGTGTGTAGTGAATACTCTTATTTTAGTTTCAAGATAAATGTTAATTTTACCGTCTTGAATTTCGGAATAGTTATAAATTCATTTTAAATTAGTTACCCATCATAATTCAATTGTGAACCACATTAATACTAATTTTATGTATACTATATTATTTTATTGTATGTAAACATAATTAATTATATATCACAATTGTCAGTTAATTATTTATATTCAAATATTTATTTTAATCTAATACCATGTCCATTTTACAAATAAATAATAGAAAACCAAAGGTTATATTTTCCACCTTTGGTACTGTCGCAGTTTCGCCTAACGGACTCAATACGGCTAGTGAGATAATCACTGGTTGGCACTAACTAGCGGCAGTGCTTATGGCTACATCATCCAGGTTAACCTATACCGGATAGATGCGCTACGGTCCCAAGCCGTAGCTTGCCTAGGCCAACGACGACGACGTAAACCAACAATTGGTGACCCCGGAGCTGGATTACCCCTTCTACCCGAACGACTAGGACTAGACTGTAATGTCGTTCGTGCCCATCACCCCCTTCACCCGAACGACTAGGACTAGACTGTAACGTCGTTCGTGCCCACCACCCCCTTCACCCGAGCGACTAGGACCAGACTGTAACGTCGTTCGTGCCCATCACCCCCTTCACCCGAGCGACTAGGACCAGACTGTAATGTCGCTCGTGCCCTCTGCCCACTCCTGCCCGTGCGCTCTGTGCCTGCGCTCGTCTCAACCTCCACTCCTTCGTTGGGAACTTGTCGTCTTGCTTGTACGTTAGCAAGCATAGGAGAAGATGCCTGACGACGCTGGTGCCATCTCCCACTTGAGCGTAAAGCTCCCCGTCTTCTGGCCGGGTGATCCATTTATTTGGTTCCACCAAGTGGAATCACAATTCAACTTGGGAAGGATCACCGCTAGCAGGACGAAATACGATCATGTTTTGTCCTCTCTACCAGCGAGCATCATCTCTGAAGTCCGTGACGTCATCGTATCTACTTCCACGAGTGAGGACCCGTACAACGGTCTGAAGTCTGCCATCCTGTGCCGCACCACTGTCTCCGAGCGTGAGAAACTACATCAGTTAATCTTAAAAGAAGAACTTGGAGACCGTAAGCCCACTCAAATGCTGAGGGCTATGCAGTGCGCTCTAGGCGAACGCGCACAAACCTTCGATAAGGACATCTTTAGACAGTTGTTCTTGCAGAAACTTCCTCCATCAGCTCAGCGTGTCTTGGCCACTATGGATCCTGCTACTCCAGTTGATAAACTAGCAGAAACTGCCGACAAAGTAGTGGAGATTGACACAGCTCCGGTCAACAACGTGAACACACAATCGGAACTGGAGTTGAAAGTGAAAGAGTTAAGTCAACGACTCAACCACGTTTGTTCTCTGCTACAAAATCAACGGCAAAGAAGCCATTCTCGGTCAAGATTTACGAAGAGCATCGTTCGAGTTCCGGGAAGATCTGCTTCTACCACTCGAAATTTGGAAAGAAGGCTAGGAAGTGCATCTCCCCTTGCAATTTTTCGTCGGAAAACCCAGCAGCGAGTCCTAATGGCGTCTAGTACTCGCACTGCCAACCTGTTATTCATAAAGGACAGGAACTCTGGTGTCAATTTCTTGGTTGATACCGGAGCGTCAGTCAGTGTATTCCCTCAAAAATCTGGTCATACGCACTCGGAATCTCCGCCTCATACGCTGCTAACGGTTCACGCATACCCACGTACGGTACTCAGTCGCGTGAACTAAACTTGGGCCTTCACCGATCCTTCAAGTGGATTTTCATCTGTGCTCAAGTGCGGCATCCCATAATCGGCGCTGACTTCCTCCAGCATTTCAAACTCCTGGTGGATCTTGACAAGCGACGCTTATGCGACCAGGCCACACTGCTTTCTGTTCTTGCCAAACAGGTTGCCCTTCCGGACGCCTCGAACTCTGCACTTTCCCTCGTTCCCCCTAATTCCATGTACCAGTGCCTTTTCCAACGATATCCAGGAATTCTTCAACCGATGCAGATGGGTGATACCATTAAGCACACCATTACCCATCACATTACAACAAAAGGTCCCCTGTGTTTGCAAAACCCAGACGTCTTGCCCCGGACAAACTGAAAGCTGCCAAATCGGAATTCCAGCTTATGATGGATCTTGGGATAATAAGACCTTCCAAAGCAGTTGGTCCTCTCCCCTACACCTGGTCCAGAAGAAGTCAGGAGACTGGAGACCATGTGGGGATTACCGGTTTTTGAATTCGACAACCATCCCGGACCGATATCCGTACCAAATGTCCAAGACTTTACTTCTCTTCTCCACGGCAAATCTATCTCAGTAAATAGACCTTGTTAAGGCTTCCCCACATTCCCGTAGAGCCTTCGGATATTCCCAAGACTGCAGTTGTACACCATTTGGGTTATTCAATTTTTGAAGATGCCGTTCGGGCTACGGAATGCTGCGCAACCTTTCAGAGGTTTTATAGATGAGGTCACCAGAGGCTTAGACTTTGTTTATGCCTACATCGATGATTTGCTTGTGGCCAGCTCAACGGAAGAGGAACATAAGGAACATCTTTCACTCCTCTTTCAACGCTTAGAACAATACGGTGTTACTATTAATGCATCTAAGTGTGTGTTTGCACAGCCAACCTTGGAATTTCTTGGTCCACACGATTTCGCAGCACGGAATTACCCCCCTTCAGGACAAGTGTGAAGTGATAAAAAATTACCCTATGCCAAATAATCAGCGTGAGTTACGTCGGTTTCTAGGTTTGGTAAATTATTACCACAAGTTCATTAAAAACTGTGCCAGTGTTCTTGCTCCTCTACACGCTATGATCACACACAAACGCAAGGTAACGAAATTGGTATGGTGTAGCGATAGTTTACAGGCGTTCGACAATGCCAAAAATGCTATCAATAGTGCATTGTCTCTGTCATTTCCTATCAGTGATGCCCCCCTAACTCTGACGGTCGATGCCTCAGATGTTGCGATCGGTGGAGTGTTGGAACAAACCATTAACGGTCAACAAGCACCCATCGCGTTTACTCGAAAAAGCTGCAGCCAGCCCAAACGCGTTATAGTGCTTTCGGACGTGAACTTCTTGCTATTTACTTAAACGTGAAGCATTTTCAACATTTCCTTGAAGGCCGAGATTTTTGTGTTTTTACCGACCACAAACCTTTGGTCACTGTCTTCAATAAAAACAGCTGTAACCACTCTCCCAGAGTCATCAGGCAACTCGATTATATCTCGCATTTACCACAGATATCCGCCACATCAAAGGTGTCTTGACACACTCCAGCGGATGCACTTTCAAGAATAGAGATTACTTCTGTTACCCTCAGCTCTACACTGTGGAATGCTATTGCACAGGATCAAGATAAGGATACGGAACTACAAGACCTGCTCAGAGAAGACTCCACTCACTCACTTTCCCTCAAGAAAATGAGTATGCCAGGATTGTCTGTGCCCCTCTATTGCGACGTATCAACAGCTGCTATTCGCCCTTATGTCCCTCCATGTCACAGAAAGCAGTCTTCACGGATCTTCATAAGCCCTCCCATCCTGGTATCCGTGCTTCGCAACACCTGGTTACCTCTCGCTTTGTTTGGCCCTCGATGCGGAAGGATGTCAAACATTGGACCAAAACGTGCCTTGCCTGCCAGCGTGCCAAAGTCCAAAGGCACACCAGGTCCCCCTTTGACGCATTTCCGCCCCCATCCCAGCGATTTGAGGTAATTCATGTAGACATTGTTGGCCCTCTTCCAGTGATTCAAGGCCAACGTTATCTGCTCACCTGTCTCGACCGCTTTTCCAGATGGCCTGAAGCCATCCCACTTCCTGATATCCAAGCGGACACTGTTGCAAGAGCCTTTCTTCATGGATGGGTATCAAGATTTGGATTGCCGACAAAAGTCATCACTGACCAAGGTCGCCAATTTGAGTCTTCGCTTTGGAAGAAGTTTACCAGCTTGTTGGGTACAGTACATGCGCATACCTGTGCGTATCATCCGCAAGCTAACGGCCTCGTCGAACGCTTCCATCGCCAGCTGAAGTCATCCCTTATGTGTCACGAAGACTCCCATTGGATGGATAAGCTTCCACTCGTTTGCTTGGTATTCGCTCTGCATTTAAGAGTGATCTGAAGACTACAGCGGCTGAACTAGTCTATGGAACAACACTGCGGCTACCAGGTGGCTACTTCACTGCAGGGGATAAGTCATGTGATCCTACGGAATTCGCTCAAACACTTTCCTCTCACATGCAGTCCCTTCAGCCTGTTCCCCCTCGATTGACTAGCCAAACATCTTTATTTCCCCAGCCCTCCAGTCTTGCACCCACGTTTTCGTTCGTGTACCTGTCCCAAAACGGCCTCTCCAATGTCCATATGACGGACCCTATGAAGTTCTCCGACGTACGCGCAAATCATTCCTCATCCAGCGCGGTTCCAAGGTCGACAAGGTTTCTATCGATCGTCTTAAGCCTGCGTTTTTGGAATCAACCTTAAGTGAGGTACATGTAGCTACCAAAAAGGTCCAGAGGAAATCAGTGTCGTTCGGAACTCTTTGAACTTCCTCTCTGGTGGGGGAGTGTGTAGTGAATACTCTTATTTTAGTTTCAAGATAAATGTTAATTTTACCGTCTTGAATTTCGGAATAGTTATAAATTCATTTTAAATTAGTTACCCATCATAATTCAATTGTGAACCACATTAATACTAATTTTATGTATACTATATTATTTTATTGTATGTAAACATAATTAATTATATATCACAATTGTCAGTTAATTATTTATATTCAAATATTTATTTTAATCTAATACCATGTCCATTTTACAAATAAATAATAGAAAACCAAAGGTTATATTTTCCACCTTTGGTACTGTCGCAGTTTCGCCTAACGGACTCAATACGGCTAGTGAGATAATCACTGGTTGGCACTTAACTAGCGGCAGTGCTTATGGCTACATCATCCAGGTTAACCTATACCGGATAGATGCGCTACGGTCCCAAGCCGTAGCTTGCCTAGGCCAACGACGACGACGTAAACCAACAAGTGTTTTTCTGGGGCAGAAAAAATTGTATGAACCTGCAAAAGGAATTGGATTATTAATATTGTTATTAATGATAATATAATAATATTATATGATAAAATAGAAAGACAGTTATTAATTAATTTATGGCAGCAACATCCATTCATGTATTTCGAAACTTTATTCATTTCAATAAGTTTGCTTCCAAACCAGGCAGTGATGAAATGTGGTCAAAACTGTCATCTTTGATTTCTTCAATTTTACATGAAAAATATAACTGTAACATGTTATTGTAGTAAATAAGAGTGAGAAAGGTGCAAGACGAAGTTATACATGTATTCTACACTGATGAATAATATGGTTTAACTACAGTGTAACTATGAAAACCAGTAAAAATCAAGTGGACTCGTAGTTTTAACACTACTGTGTATATATATATATATATATATATATATATATATATATATATATATATATATATATACAGGGTGTTTCAAGAGGAAAGGTCAATACTTCGGGAGGTGATAGTATCGGTCATTGTGAGAAAAAAGTTCATATGAACATGTGTCTAATTCTGAATGGTTACGGAGATAGAGCTGTTTGAATCTGATGCGCGCGCAGCTCTTCCTCCCCCTTCCTTCCCCTATAACCTTGAACCATGTGAGCTGTAATGTAAGCATGTAACATAAGCCAATCGACAGCTGACTGTTGTGAGTGACATTGTTTGGTGTTTGAAGCAGTGTTAAGAATGCCACACACCTTCACACATGCTGAATATGCAGATGTGGTGTATGTCTACGGTTTTTGCGATGGAAGTGCAACAGTTGCTGTTGCAGAATACCGTCGACGGTTTCCGAACCGCAGAATTCCGGATCGAAGCGTGTTTACCAGGGTTTTCAACACATTGCGTGAGATTGGTACACTTCCCAGCGCTCATGTTTCATCTGAACGTGAATGTCAACAAGATGTGGATGAAGTGGAAAACATTCTTCAGTTGGTAGAGCGTAGTCCTACTACTAGCTCACGAAGAATTTCTACACGTCTCGGTGTACCACACACAAGAGTATGGCGAACATTACGTGAGGAAGGCTTGCATCCATATCATGTACAGCGTGTACAACACCTTCAACCAGGAGACGCTGCCATGCGACTGGAATTTTGTTATTGGGTAAATGTTAATCGCCGATTGCTTCGATTAATACTGTTCACCGATGAAGCTACTTTCACCCGTGAGGTATCAACAACACTCGTAACTTTCATCGGTGGTCAGACGAAAATCCAAATGCCACTGTGGAAACAAATTTTCAACATCGCTTCTCTGCCAATGTGTGATGCGGTATCATCGATGATCAACTGATTGGCCCTGTTACTTTAGAGAATCGTCTTACAGGACAAAGTTACCTAGAATTTCTGCAAAATGAATTGCCAGGACTATTGGAGGATGTTCCTTTGGCTACACGCGCTGGTATGTAC
Organism: Bathynomus jamesi; assembly: GCA_023014485.1. Taxonomy (NCBI): domain Eukaryota; kingdom Metazoa; phylum Arthropoda; class Malacostraca; order Isopoda; family Cirolanidae; genus Bathynomus; species Bathynomus jamesi. The sequence continues at coordinate 1,423,073 of JAJOZX010000297.1, forward strand.
TTTCAGCATGACGGAGCTCCTCCACATTCTACCCGTCTGGTGATGCAATACCTAAATCAAACTTTCCCTGGTCGATGGATCAGCCGCGGTGGTCCCATTCAATGGCCACCAAGGTCTCCAGACCTCTCTCCATTAGATTATTATTGTTTGTGGGGGTGGATGAAAAGTCAAGTTTACAAAAGAAAGGTGGATACACGAGACGAATTGCTCGCGCGCATTTTGGATGCTGCTGCCCGCATAAAGAAACGTCAAGATCAACCCAGACGAACAACACGCGATCTTCGCACATGAGTTGCAAAGTGCATTGAGGTTGACGGTGGGATTTTCGAAAACGTATTGTAAACTGTAACAAATTTGTAATTTCTGTATCTGATACCATTCAAAATGCCATTATTTAAACATTAAATGTTAGAAACAGTAATTGGTTTCTCTTTCTTGATTACCATTAACAATGCTTTTGTATTTGTAGATTCAAACAGCTCTATCTCCGTAACCATTCAGAATTAGACACATGTTCATATGAACTTTTTTTCTCACAATGACCGATACTATCACCTCCCGAAGTATTGACCTTTCCTCCTGAAACACCCTGTATATATATATATATATATATATATATATATATATATATATATATATATATATATATTAACAGCAGAGGAGAGCGTAAAGAAATAAACATTCGGACAATACATTGCCCCATCTAACAGTAAAAGTTTGGTGTGTACCAAAATTTCAATAAATTTAAAACATATGGGTGAACATTCCTTTCTTCTAGTTTTTTTAAATATGTAGAATATTGTGATTCACTCTATCATATACTTTGCTTATATCCAAAAAACAACTATAAATAGTTGAGTTACTGACAGTATATCTAATCCCTTTCAAAACATAAATACACAGGTCAATTGAATGGAGCCTTTTAAAACCAAACTGATTAGGAGACGTCTATATATAATCATTTAGTCGGCGTAGCAAAAGCTTCTCAAGTAATTTTGAGAAGCAGGAAGTAACAGCAAGAGACCTGTAGTTATCGCTGGATAGACTGTCCTCATATTTATTTTTGACAAGGGGTGTGACATAAACCCTCATAAACTCCGCAAGAATATAACTGTGAGCAAGGCTGGCTGAGAACAATAATGAGATATGAAGGTTGATCAAATCATTAGCATACTTTAAATGCTCATTCGACAGGTCATCTATCTCTGGTGAGGCGCCTGTCTTTAGCTTTTTAATCAGACTCTTAATTTTAGGCATTGAAGTCCCTAAATTTTCACTAGCCCCACCTAATGTCGTTCCATTGCAGCCTTCATTAACTCTCCCCACGCTGTTAAGGATGTCTGAGTACTTCGTTCCCCGTAACTTAGCTATTTGTACCTCCCCAGACCCTCCATCATTTGTTGATGGAATGGCATTCTTAGCACTCGTTTCTTTCTTGACAAATTTCCAGAATTTGTTACTGTTATTATTTAAATTAGCTTTACAGGCTTTTGAAGCTCGAATGGAGTCTTGTTCCTATGTACGTCGTCTTATGGCTGCTTTATAGTGAGCCCTAATTCTACTCATATTCATGAAGCTTCCCCTATTCTCGGACGACCAAGGAGGCATCATATATCATAAGCCTCCTTCGATTCCCTTTATAGGGGAGCTATAAAATCATTCCAGTCAGTAATAACTTTAGTATGACAATCGTATGATTTAATCCATGGCCTTTCTGCTTCCCTTAGTATGAATGTTATATCATTATAATCAGAGCTGGGCACTTCCGCAAACACTTCCGCAAACCGCAAATTCCGCAATTGCGGAAGTATGTTTTTCGTTTGCGAATTTGCGTTTGCGGCAAAGTCATCGCAAATTAGTGAATTTGCGTTGCGGAACTAAGACCGCAAACGCAAATCTTTCAGCAAATTTCCCACGTGGCCACTGGCCAAGCCCACTAGTGCTGTGACGCTGCTGTCACTGGCCGCCAACGTGTCTAAGTCTCAAAATTTATGAAATTCAAATGATTAAATTTATTATTTAATTTATTTACTATTTACTTGCAGGAGGTGTTTTTGTTCAATATAATATATCAATATATGTAGTATTTTTATTTCTTCTACAATAGTGATTTATTGTAATAAATTATTTAGCCTTGTTTTTAATAAAAACAAGGCTAAAACATCAAACATTAAAAAGATATAAAAACTTTTTATACCTCTTTAATGTTTTGGATACTTTTTATAGTTAAAATTGCGATTGCGGAATTTGCGGTTTGCGGAAGTGTTTGCGGAAGTGCCCAGCACTGTAAAAATTGGAAATATGGTTTGCGTTTGCGGATTTGCGTTTGCGGCACCAAAAATGGCAAGTAGTTTGCGGATTTGCGGTTGCGGAAGGTAAGGTTTGAGTTTGCGGATTTGCGATTGCGGAAGTGATTTTGAGTTTGCGGTGCCCAGCTCTGATTATAATACATATCAACAAGTTTAAAGTGAGAATTAGTTGAACAGGAATTACTACAGTCAAGACGCAATAATTCTAAATTATTAAAAATGTGCTCTGTTCTATATTTATATCCTATTTTATGTTGCGTATAAACCCTAGACCAGTCGACACGTTCATTTCTGTCCGAAGAGTTATTACGTGTTTTATTTAAGTTGGTACAATTAATTACTAGCTTCAGAGAGAAGGAAATCATATAAAATATGAACACTGACAATACATATGTATAATGTTTTCTTCATGAAAGTAATTACTTTTTCTAAATCTCTTTTTATTTCACCTCGCATTTTCCAACTGCTCTTCCGCTAAAATCACAATAGGTTAGGGCAGGGGTTCCCAAATTGTGTTCCGCGGAACACTTCTCACGGTATACAAGTGTTCCGCGGAACACCAATTTGGGAACCCCTGGGTTAGGGTATGGTAGACCTAGCTTGTTGCAGCTAGTATGGTACTGCTGGATTAGCTCGATCGAGTTAGTACTAATGCCGCTACATTCAATTTTGTTTTTAAATTGATAGAAAAAAAAATGATTGGGATAATGAAAAAAACTTGATTATTGCAAAGCGCATCAAATATTTGATCGAACCTATAAAAAAACTATAAAAATTATTTGATCGAATTGATAACTGTGTGTTTGATCAAATCAGATATATGTACTGTATTTGATTGATGCGACTAAATACGATATATGAAAATTACCAAATATATACAGGGCGTCCCAAAAAAATGTATACACACTTTAAATAATTATAAAGGCAGTGTTTATTAAAATACATTTCATTTTCAAAATGTAATAGAATCTACAGACATTATTTAATTGTTTTGTCAACGCCTGTTTTCAAACTGACGTCCGTTCTGGTCCAGGCACTGCTGATAACGCGAAGCAATGGAATCGCAAACATCACGAAACATTTCGTTTGGTATTTGTGTGCATTCTCGTTCAATGGCTGCTCTCAATTCAGCGACTGTTGCAGGTTTTATAACGTAGACCTTGTCTTTTAAGTATCCCCATAAAAAAAAGTCTAGTGGTGTGAGGTCTGGTGAACGCGGAGGGTATTCTACGAAACCCCTTCGTCCAATCCACATCCACATCGTGCCAAGTACCACTCGCAATACTCCACTCTTCGGTCCGGATCATCTTCATTAATAGCATGGACTAATCTTGGAATGTAACTTTTCCATTGACAGCGCTTCAAAATGCGTTGGACAGACGATTCTGAAATTCCTACCTCACGACTCGCTTGCCGCACAGATTTTCTTGGACTTTGGTGATACGTTTCCAGTACTCTTTCTTGCTTTGTGGGGCTTGTCGATGTCCGTGGTCTTCCGGAACGCTTCTTGTGGACATTCTGAACAGTTCCATCGGCTTCAAACTTATCTCTAATTCGAGTGATGGTAAGTCGCGTTGGTGGATCTGTTTGAAACTCCCTCCTAAACTGTCTTTGCACTTCAACTGCGTTTTCACACTTCCAGTAGCATTTTAGAATGAATTTCCTTTGTTCAAAGCTTAGTCTGACTGCCATTATTAATTCTAATGGGTTTAACTTGGAAAGAAAGAAACATCAATTGAGCTATCAGCTGTTAAAGTGTGTATACATTTTTTTGGGACGCCCTGTATATATATATATATATATATATATATATATATATATATATATATATATATATATATATATATATATATAGTCGGATTAACCAAATACAACATACTGTATAAAGATAACCATATGAAGGACTGATTTGATCAAAGACACATTTATCAATTTGACAAAATTTGACAATTATCCTTTCGATCAAATATTTGGTGCGTTATACAATAATCACTTTTTTTTTATACTCCCAGTACTTTTTTTAGCAATTGAAACAAAACGTCTGTGCACGTTGAAGTCACTTCATTTACTTTGACTTAATAAATATCAGTTAAAAGAATTTTCCCATATACTGTCATGGGAATTTTTATCTGCATTCGGTATTAGCTATTCTCTTTTTCCCAGAGTCACGTTTTCAAATCATTACATTTGACTGAAAATTTTTAATAAAGTGACAACACTAAAGTTACGCGTATAAAATTCGTAAAAAAAAAACTTTAAAAAACGTTTTCCAAATTTCTATTAATAATAATAATAATAATAATAATAATAATAATAATAAATTATTATTATTATTATTATTATTATTATTATTATTATTATTATTATGCAACGAAATGAGGTTACTTACATTACTTTTAAAGAGAGGCAAAGAGATAAAGATAAAGATTATCTTCAGTAAGTTTAAAGCATATACAGTATTTATATACACATATAGTAACAATAATAATCCAGAAATAAATTAAAATTACTTTTTAATAATTTTAATATGTAAATAAATGTAAATAACTTCATTTCTTTGCATTATGTAACAAGATTTGTGAAGCAACCCCCATTCTGCCAATAAAGCATATATATATATTATATATATATATATATAATATATATATATATATATATATATATATATATATATATATATATATATATATAGTATATGCAAATATGTTCGTATTTCCTGTTACGCCTGATGCATGTCCTCAACATGTATAAATACAATGATAAATTATTATTATTATTATTATTTTTTTTATTTTTTTTTTTCGTTGCAGAAAATAAGCTTTAAAAAGAAAACATTTCTAATTAGTAATTTTTATGAATTTTTTTAAAGTTTAACTTTCCGGGAGTTCTACATTATTAACTTGGAAGAGTTAACCAATTAAAAAATTTTGTTACTATTCTAAATACAGAATTTGAGTTATTTTTCTCAAACGTCAGCTACTTTTAATGTTGGCAAAGAAGACAAATCATAATAAAACCATAGTTGATTGTTGCGTTGCGAGAATGAGAACGGGTTTTAATTATTAATTAGGATTCAATTATTAATCCCGAAAGGATTAATATTATTTTTCCTAAGTCTATTCTATTTTTATTTGTGTTTTGTTTCCATTTCCAGAACTAAAATAGGTTAATCAGTCCATCAGAATTAGTTTTATACATTTCCCAATAAATTAAATAAACTAAGTCTATTGCGGAGGATCCTCAATTCTCAGCTTAATACCAACCAAATATGAATGACTGGTGACATGACTGCAATGAAAGTTATTATGCTATGCGTGGTGAATACATATAGGGGTGTATAGTATATATATATATATATATATATATATATATAATATATATATACAGTGTGTGTGTGTGTGTGTATATATATATATGAAAATTATTTCACAAAAGTAACACGTGAAAAATATTTATGATGAATAAAACCACGAAGGAAAGGAAACACAGAATGGTGCTCAAGCGCTTTCGTCTAATGACATCCTCAGGAACACTGAAGTACATAGAAGGTTACAGCCTATATATAGGTTTAAAAAAAAAAATATATATATATATATATATATATATATATATAATACAATAAACGGAGAAATGAAATTAAAAACAAAAAAAAAATTATTAAAAATTAAAAGATTATGGGATGGGCATACAACTTTGTAAGGAAACACTATCGATTTTTAGCACAAGATCAAACTACCGATTTTTTAGCACAAGATTAAATTAATTGTTTCCAACCAATGTTATGAAAAAAATAAAAAATAAAAACAAGTTTACCAAAGATTTAACGTTCTACCCTTCTTATCTAAATCTTTTCTGAAGGAATTCAAAACAACAGGATCGAGTTGAAAAAGACCTTTGCTTATGTTGAAGTTATTTGAAAGTTGGATAATGGCAGACTCAAGAATATTTCTATTAACAATGTTGCCAGAGTGAAATAAAACTGAAGCATTATTCCAATCAATACAGTGGGATAACTCTGACAAATGGACAAAAAGGGCACTGGACAACTGTCCTGTTCTAACGGAATATTGATGCTGTTTAACACGTGTGTGCAAATCCTTTCCCGTCTGACCTATGTAAAAGGAATCACATTGTTTACAACCAATTTTATAGATAATGCCTGAATTATTGGTAGGGCTATTTAGGCATTGCTAATGTACTTAAACTTTTGGATATTAATGTAGTATTTTCATATAACAATATTGTGAAAAATATCGTAGTAAAAAATAGCCCTACCAATAATTCAGGCATTATCTATAAAATTGGTTGTAAACAATGTGATTCCTTTTACATAGATCAGACGGGAAAGGATTTGCACACACGTATAAAACAGCATCAATATTCCGTTAGAACAGGACAGTCGTCCAGTGCCCTTTTTGTCCATTTGTCAGAGTTATCCCACTGTATTGATTGGAATAATGCTTCAGTTTTATTTCACTCTGGCAACATTGTTAATAGAAATATTCTTGAGTCTGCCATTATCCAACTTTCAAATAACTTCAACATAAGCAAAGGTCTTTTTCAACTCGATCCTGTTGTTTTGAATTCCTTCAGAAAATATTTAGATAAGAAGGGTAGAACGTTAAATCTTTGGTAAACTTGTTTTTATTTTTTATTTTTTTTATAACATTGGTTGGAAACAATTAATTTAATCTTGTGCTAAAAAATCGGTAGTTTGATCTTGTGCTAAAAATCGATAGTGTTTCCTTACAAAGTTGTATGCCCATCCCATAATCTTTTAATTTTTAATAATTTTTTTTTTGTTTTTAATTTCATTTCTCCGTTTATTGTATATATGTATATATATATATATATATATATATATATATATATATATATATATACTGTATATATATATTTTTTTTTTTAAACCTATATATAGGCTGTAACCTTCTATGTACTTCAGTGTTCCTGAGGATGTCATTAGACGAAAGCGCTTGAGCACCATTCTGTGTTTCCTTTCCTTCGTGGTTTTATTCATCATATATATATATATATATATGTGTGTGTGTGTGTAGGTTTGCGTAGGTTTAGACTAGCCAACTTTGAAGTGACCAGTAACTCATTCATCATCGAAGTTCTATGTCTCTGCACAGACTGTAGTTTTTTCCATGAACTGTACCTAATACTAAGTTATACATTAAGCATAGTGCATACTCTCTTGAACCTGTTTGCTATTATTAGTACAGAGAGAGCGAGAGAGAGAGTGAGAGAGACTGGAATCTGTTCGTCAGCCAAAATTCAATATAATTTCATTGTTTTTCCTCATTACTATTATTGCAGTTTTATATTTGACAAGGGTTATAAATTTTAAATTCATAGTAATATAAACTTCCATGATGCGCTTTATATATATTTAGAGTGTAGACGACTGGAAACACGTAAGGTGTCAGGAATTTACACTTCTTTTTCAGAAAAAGTTATATAAAGTCTGTGGTTTATTTTCAGGAATGATTCAGAATATACAAACACTTCGCAATCACCTCTAAAGAATATAATTAATGATACCTACTGCCATTTATCCTCTAAGCTATGGACTTCTTGGTACGAAAACGTCTGTCTGTAGCTCCACTTAACTTCGACAGTGCAGTATTATTTCTAATCAATTGTATATATTTCTATCCTTAGTATATGAACTGTCATTGTATTAATAATATTTGTCATATGGACTATAGTCTGCCAATAAACCTTTTCATTTTCATTTTCATTCATATATAGTACTGCCCAGAAAAAATGTTACACTATGTAATATACGTAAGATATTACACATTAATGTACAGTGTACACGTTACATCCTAAATGTAATGTGTACGAAATCTTTTCTCATTCGATGTCGACTTGAACAACCAACGAACCGAAGTATACTTTACCTAAATAGAAGTTATATTTACTAGTATATGTGCGAAGCTTCTCATTCGTGAATTACCGGCTACATAAAAATCACCAGGAACAACCACAAAAACGCTGATAAGGTAATTGCTTTGCATGATTATACTGCAAAACCAATTCGACAGGTATCTATGACTTAAATACTATATATCAAAATCAGCTGCGCATCGAATCGTACAGCAGTACAACTGAAATGGCACTGTCGCGAACAAGATGTGTGGGAAAATGGAAGAAAAGAATAACTACTGCGAGAGACGATTCAAAACTTTAAAAATTAAAAAAAAAAAAGATTCAAGGAAAACATCAAATGACATTCAAAGAGAGTTGGAAAGCTGTGGGATGAAAATTTCTGCAAGAACAGTGAGATGAAAGCTTAAGGAACTTGGCATGGACTGTATTCGACCATCTAAACAGCAAGTGTTAACAGCAAAAATGCGCGCAAAGAGGTTGCAATGGGCATGAAAGTACGAAGACTTTGCGGTAGAGTGTAGACGACTGGAAACACGTAAGGTGTCAGGAATTTACACTTCTTTTTCAGAAAAAGTTATAGAAAGTCTGTAGTTTATTTTCAGGAATGATTCAGAATATACAAACACTTCGCAATCACCTCTAAAGAATATAATTAATGATACCTACTGACTCTTTCCTGTTATAAGATACTAGACACCCACTTTACATTATATGTAGGCTGACCATATTTCCTTGAGACAAAAACGGGACATTGGGATGGCAAAAAAGGGACGGGGGTTATGTAATATTCTGTATTCATGAAAAAGTAAGTACATAAACCGGAACAAAATTGACATTTTTATTAAAACGACGGGACGGCCAGGAAATATAAAACAAACGGTACTGTCCCGTTCAAAACGGTACGTATGGTCAGCCTAATTATATGGGTTGTTATTTTTGTGTTTTCTTGAGATATATTAGAATCCGAGTTGATTTTTTTAGATAATTTTCAGCAATGCGTCTCATTTTCTTGTTTCCGGAGCGCGAACACCTTTTCGTAAGGAAAATGAAGGGTGCCAAGAGACCAACTATTCCTCTGTCTTGCATTACGAATCATCTTGAGAAGGTAAAGGTTTGGTCCTGGTTTGGAATTCTATGAAACAGGATATTTGTCTTTTGTGATTGGAATGATGAAGAGCCAAAAATATATACCACTGTTGAAGGAAAAGTTGTTGCCTCCAGCTATGAACAGGTTTGGACGTAGAAAATTGTTCCAACAAGATTTGGCACCATATCATACAGTAAATATTGTAACCAAATTTTTTGAAGAAAACAGCATCAAAAGAATAGATTGGCCCAAAAATTTATCAGCTCTGAATACAGTCAAAAATCTTTGGTCAATTTTGAAAATACGAAAGAAAAAGGAAGTCGTTTCAACTAAGGAAAAGCTTATAAAACGCCTTCGTGAGTGCTGTCTGAGTAATCAAAAAATTACCAACATTTGTAAATCACTGGTGGTGTTGATGCCAAAGACGAGTTCAAGAGGTTTTAAACTAAAAATGGGTCATACAAAGTATTACAATAAAATTATTTTCCTGGCATACTTTTTGTCTTAAATATGTCTCAAAATTCTATTACAGGGTAACTGTAAAAGCAATGCTTCAATTTTTTTAATATATATTGCCCTATATTTTATTATATATATATATATATATATATATATATATACATATATATATCGCTCAGGCCAACCAGTGCAGCCGATTTCATTAACCCCTATATTATTATTACCAGAATTATATATATAATAATAATGGGATTAATCTCACGCAAAACACTACAAGGTAAAAAAAAGTATAAAATTACGGACAGTACCAATTTTAGTCTACCAAATGAGGTTTTATCTCAATTTCTGGGAGTAGTCCCAACGCTCTCTCCTGCCGTGACTGTTATACACGGCTCTCCACGAGATATCAGATTCACAAGCCAAAACAACTTATTAAAAATATGCCTTTTATAAATTACCCATTTATTACCCAAACGATGGCTTTAGTAAAAACCTTAGTTTTTCTTCCGCCCGAATTGTTCAGTTTGATGAAGGTCAACCTTGTTGCCCCACTTTAGACCTACAGCCTAAGCTTAACGTGCAATCCGAAGAACGACCCACCGAGGAAGTCAGAAATCCTCGACCGATCCGATCTCACAACTTTCCGAACAGCAGCAGCCCAGCCTCTTAACCAGTAGAATATACAGTGTACCCATTTTTCTTCCAACCAACTTTTTGTGTAGAAAGATAAACAGCTGGGTGAGTTGAATTGAGCGCAGCCTGTCCTCGCCGGGATATATATATATATATATATATATATATATATATATAAGCCATACATGAACACACGATTTTTCATGGTGAAAATTCGCCCCCACCAGAGTTCGAACCCACGCCACTTGAGGTGAAGGTGAGAGCGGTAGCTACTACATTACGACGGGAGAAAAGGTAACACAATCTGTTGTATATTTAAACAAGCGAGGAAACGCATCACGCTTTCGCGTCCAAAATCATTTTTACTCGAGATAATGACCAGCATTTCATTCAAACTATCTGGTGCAACGTTGGGGTCGTATAAATGGAATATCACCTCACCTTCTATTCAAGAAGTGTGGGTTTCAAACCTGGAGGGGGAGACTTTTTCATTATGAAAAAAAAAATCGTGCATGTTCATGCACGCTATTCCATTAATGGAATATACGACAGGTTGCGTTAAATGTTATTCTGTCATAGTGCAGTGGCTAGCGCCTTCACCGACTCAAGAGGTGGTGGGTTCAAACCCTGGTGGGAGCGAGTTTCACGATTAAACTATTTTGTCTACCCTGTACAGAGATATATAAATATTTTATTTTTGCTTTCTACCTTCATTCCCTGACGAAGTGTATTTCTATAAATACATGAAAGGCCTTCAAAACGCTTTTCAGGTTTTCCTTGTGGGTTTGCATTATATACGAGCCGGATGAGCCGGGTGTGCAAGGCTATGTGAGGTGGAGAACTCACGACACGAAGACAGGTCTAGAGGAAGGGCTGCCAGCCTGAACTCCGTGTGAAGAGAGACCGACGCACGGAACATCTACAAGGTTACAAGATATATATATATATATATATATATATAGAGAGAGAGAGAGAGAGAGAGAGAGAGAGAGAGAGAGAGAGAGAGATACATACATAGCAGGGGGACGGGACTGAGAGGTGCAGGTGTTACAAAAACGTTTCCTGGTTCTCCCTCAATGAGTATACTAAATTTGGTGCAGATTACCCTAGCCGTTTAGGCGTGTATAAACGAACAGACAGACATCATCATCATCTCACACACACACATATATATATATATATATATATATATATATATATATAGATGCAGAGAGTGCAAGGAGTGAGTGGTGGTATTTTGTACCTTTTTAAAAACTTTTCCTCTGGCGTCCTCTCCTGAAGGCGGAGACCGTCGGTGCATTTTGGCCATTTGGTGAGTACGGTGTTGGATGGCGCTTAGGTGATTTTGCTGCGCTTGCTGGTGAGTATCAGTGGGATGCTGGACATTACCTTGGTGGGAAGGAGAATTAGTGATAACAACCATATTGCTGAGGGCGTTATGAGAGGATTCTGCCTTCGGGTCTGCCATAGGATGAGTGTCCGTTGATAGGCAAGGCTGAAACATTACAGCACAGCTCATGATGCCCAACTACCTAAATTTGTAGTTTAGAACTTAGATGATATCGAACAGGTAAATAGTAATTATTTTACAAAATTTTACTTTTCACGGATTGTATTTCCTGCACAGTTATGTACGAAAAAAATAGTAATTCATTGCCACTGTGAAACTATACTCATAAAAACCATTTGTATCATTATTATGCTGTATGTAATTTACTAAACTTCTTTGAATATGTTTACAGGATCAATATTCGTTGCATTTTTTAATTGAATCACGTGAAAAAACTTTTACTTATGACAATTCTTATTATAAATGGCACACACAGCAACTGGGCATAGCAACTGAGAGAGAATTAATTAACTGGATTTGGTTCACTCAATCTTCCACTTCTTTTCATTTACGGTATCTCATTTGCACCGTCCAAATTGCAATCATGGCCTCAGGCGACGCGACACTGCGCCCGCGCGCTTCTGTTTCTCTTCACACGCTGACACCGAAGCCAACCTGAAAGGGGGCGGAGTTATAAAACAAGGGGCGTGGCTAGCAATGACTTCTGCCGCAATGCTACGCCCACGATAGTGATCAATCAACGAAATGTAATTACCAACTTTTTATTCGGATGTAATTAAGATAATATATATATAATATATATATATATATATATATATATATATATATATATATTCTGGAAATTGTCACGTCTTTTCAGCTCATTGCTTCAGTGGCTAAATAATTAAGTATATATTTATTTAGTGTGGGATATTTTTTTCAGTGGTGGAATAAAGTTTCTGCAAAACAATTTCATAAATCCTCAAAGTTGCTAATTAATATACGAGTATATTTTGTTTGTAATTTTATATGTTTCGACACGAAAATATGATTTTGAAAACTACCTATTGGAAATTTATTTCGGCGAATTTATTTTCCAAACTATAAAAAAATCATCGAATCCTCATTTAAGTGTTTTATCATACCATAAGACTTTTTTCAATTAAAAATGTTAAACAATTTACTTAATATGAGACAGTTCAAGTAAATTAAATCATTACCATTTAGGCTAAGGTTTATAATATCACTGAAAAACAGTAAGAAAAAAATTATAAATATATAACCTTGTAACCTCGTAGCAGTTTCGTGTGTTGGTCTCTCTTCACACGAAGGTCAAGCTGGTAGCCCCACCTCTAGGCCTGGCTTGGTGGAGGAGTAAGTTGGTTGCTCTTGCGATCTCCATCTCACATAGCCAGGCACACCTGGCTCGTCTGGTACCGTTCTGAACCAGGCATCTAGTCTTCTTTTGAAGATTTCAACTTTGACCTCTGTGACGTCCTTGAAGTCCTTTGGAAGTTGGTTAAAACGTCTTGGCCCCCTGACAACCGAGCTATTTTCCTTCAGTGTTGAGGGTGTCCGTTGTCTGGCCTTTAGTTTGGGAACACTACACTTTCTACCTTTCCTATTTTCCAGTGTTGTTTGGATGGTAATTGGGTCTAGTCTGAGGTAAGGTACCAGTTTTTCAATTATTTTCCATATGTAAATTATAATCAAGCTCTCTTTTCTTCTTTCCTGCCTTGGTGGTGTAGTAGTTAGCGTCGCTGACTACGAATCCATCAGCCCAGTATCGAGACCCGCTGACGGCAGGCGGTGCGCAGTAAAACCCAGCTGTTCATTCTTCCACACAATAAAGAAATTGGTTGGTGGATAAAATGGGTACCCTGGGTAGCCTACTGGTTAAGACGCTGGGCTGCTAGTGCGGCGTGGTTCTTCGGATTGCACGTTAAACTGTAGGTCTAAGGTAGAGTAACAAGCTTGACCTTCGTCAGAATGAATAATTCGGGCGGAGGCAAAAACCAAGGTTACAAAGGTTATACAGATTTAATTTATGTAGTCTTTCCCAGTAGTTGAGTTCTTTGCAGCCATCAATCTTCTCTGTGAAATTTCTTTGAATTTCTTCTAGTTTATTAATTTCTTCCTTTTTATAAATATGGAGACGTCAAGCGTGAGCAGTATTTAAATTTTCAGCAAGGGAATCATTACTTTTTGTCCTTTCTTTTAAAGGTTCTCAGTACCTGTCCCGCGACTTTTTTTTGCTTTGTTTATCGCTGTCTGATTTTGTGTCTCAAATTTTGCATTGTCTCCCTAAATCTATTGCTTTCTTGCTTCTCTGAATTTCCTGTCTATCTGGGGCATAATATGCTGTTTGCTTTAGTTCCTCATTTCTACCAAATCTCAAGAGCTGAAATTTCTCGGTGTTAAATTTCATGTTGTTGTCTTCTGATCATTTGTATATGCTGTTCGTGTCCCTCTGTAGGGTCTCCACTTCTTCTGCATCACTGATTTTTCTGCTGATTTTTGTGTCGTCTGCAAAGGATGTTACTATACTGTTGTTTGTTGGTTACTTTATTCTATATGTCTGTTAGCATGATAATGAATAGGAGTGGGGCCAATATATATATACACACTGTGTGTATATATATATATATATATATATATACACACACACACACACACACACACACACACATATATATATATATATATATATATACACACACCTTACCTTACAACCTTACAAAGGTTTCGCGCGATGATTCCTCATTTCGCGAAGGTCAAAGCTTGTCGCCCCTCCTCTCGAGTTGGCCTGGTGAAGTAGTGAGTTGGCTTCTTGTGCTCACCACCTCACATAGCCAGGTACAACCGGCTCATCGGGGATTGTTCTAAGTCAGGTGTCTAGTTTTCTTTTGAAGATGTCCACTGCAACTCCTTCGTGTTTCTTAGGTCTTTGGGCAACTGATTAAACAGTTTTGGTCCTCTCACTACAAAACTATTTTCTTTCAGGGTTAAAGATGTTCCCTGTCTCGCCTTCAATTTGGGAATACGACACAGTCTACCGTTTCTACCTTCCGCCGTTGTTTGGGAAGTTATAGGGTTCAGAGTAAGATTAGGGACTAGTTTCTCCATTATTTTCCAAGTGTAAATAATGGTGTATCTCTCTCTTCTCCTTTCCAGTGAATATAGGTCTAGTTCGCGTAACCTTTCCCAGTAATTTAGTTCTTTGCACCCATTGATCTTGGCTGTGAAGCTTCTCTGGATCCCGTCCAGCTGTCTAATGCCTTCTTTTTTATATGGGGATGTTAGGACCGAGCAGTATTCCAATTTGGGTATGATCAGGGTTTTCATTAGAGGAATTATTACATTCCTATCCCTTCGTTTAAATGTTTTCAATATCTGTCCCGTTATTCTCTTTGCTCTGTTTACTGCTATCTTATTTTGTGTTTCAAATTTCGCATCATCTGTCATTACAACCCCTAAATCTTTTGCTCTGGAATTTCTCTGAATTTCCTGTCCATTTGGGGTATAATATTCCATGGATTTTAGGTCTCTTTTTCCGTACCGTAATAGCTGAAATTTCTTGGTGTTAAACTTCATATTGTTGTCTTCTGTCCACTTGTAGATTCTGTTTATGTCGGTTTGTAGAGATCCTATATCTTCTGGGTTTCTTATTTTTCTACTGATCTTTGTGTCATCGGCAAAGGATGTTACTGTGCTGTCTCTGGTAACGTCCTCATCTATGTCAGTTAGCATGATTATGAAGAGTAGTGGAGCTAATACTGTTCCTTGTGGTACTGAGCTGAGGACCTCTGATTCTGATGAAGATACTCCTTGTACTGTAATGACTTGCCGCCGTTCACTAAGGAAATTATATATCCATTTCCCGACTTTTCCTGTTATTCCCATATATTTCAGTTTATGTATTATGATTCCATGGTCACACTTGTCGAATGCTTTAGCAAAGTCTGTGTATAGTACATCATAGTTTTCATTATTTTCAAGTGCATCAATAATGTTCCATTAGTTGTGATAGGCATGATCTGCCTGACCGAGACTCGTGTTGGTTATCATTGAATTTTTTCTGAGTTTCCAAAAAGTCATAGATTTTCTGTCTAACTATTCCTTCAAATATTTTAGTGAGATGAGATGTAAGCGACACTGGCCTATAGTTTTTGGCCTCGGATCGATCTCCTCCTTTACATGATACTGTATATTGGGACTATGTTTGCGCTCTTCAGGACGCCCGGTATTTCTCCCGTTTCTAGTGATCGTCTCCATATCCAGTATAGGGGCTCAGCGATTGCATTCTTGCAGTTTTTGATTATATATATATATATATATATATATATATATATATATATATATATATATATATATATATATATATATGTGTGTGTGTGTGTGGACTGTAGTCTGCCAAAAAAAAGGGTTCATTCTAAAAACAGCCATGAACTCCACATTTATTAACCAATCATAATGAAACTCATACAGAGCAAAACTATTTAAACAGTATATATGTACACCAATTTTTAGATTATTATATTCAAAATTAATGATTTAATGAGGATTGTTTATGTTCAGCAAATTTTGTTGGTGAACATCGTTCCAGTTTTCAATTCTGGGAGTCCACAAAGGCGGGAAACTTTGGTAATAAATTTTTATTTTCAGTTTAGTTATACAATACATCATAAGATTTATAAAATATAGGAAATACCTCCATTAAAAAACGATGAAAACAAAAAAAAAATTTGAATTTCGAAACAGAACTTAAATCCTAAGTTTACAAAAGAAATCAAATTAACATTTTACTCTTTTGGAATTCCTATTAAAAAATTGTTCACTGTGTTTCCCTTCTGTTTCAACAATTTTCTTCAATCTTGGACGAAATTCATCAATGGTTCGATCGCTCTGCTCCTGTGGTATCTCTTCCCACTTCTCCACAAGAAGCTGACGCAAGTGATCAACATTTCTCACCCTGCTCCTGTAAATTCTCTGTGCAAAATTTTCCCAGATTCCATAGTCAACAGGATTCAAGTCAGGACTGTTAGGTGGCCAATTTTGGGGTTCAAGCAATTCTGGGACATTATTTTTTAAGTATTCCAAAGTTGCTATTGCTGTATGGAACGTTGTTCCGTCTTGCTGAAAAAGATAATCACCGTTGGCCAGATTTTGCATTTCGGGAAGCATGTTTCGCAGCAGAGCATTTCAGTAGTACTCGGCATTGACTTTTACACCAGGCTCAATAAAATGAATGGATGTTTTTCCTAACTTTGATATGCCAACTGACACCATGACACTAGCCGAAAAATGACTTCTGGTTGCAAAAAGTCTACTATCAGGTATTTCATTTTTACATTGGACGTGCGAGTAAACTCTGTCATTTTGACTGTTCCAAGATTTGGTTTGATCTTTGAACTCGTTTCTGCTCATCAGTTTGAGTAATCTTTTGCCCGTGCACTCTTTTGAAATGTTTTAGTTGAAGATCTTATTTAATTATGCGTCTGACACTAATTTCTGATAATTGTAACTCTTTTGATATGCGAGCTGGTGTCATATGGGTTCCTGGTTGGTTTTCCTGACTTAATATACGTTCTTCGACGTCGTCAATATTGTCTTGTCTGCGAACAGTTTTTGGTCGCCCACTTCCATCTCTTCTTTTGATATCCCCAGTCTCGTCTATTTTCTTTAGAAGCTTTCCCAAACCACCAAGAATCCATCCTTTGTTGGGGAATTCGGAGAGTAGTTTCGTTCGTCCATATCCCTTTTCTAGTCTATAATGCTTAATTATAATCTTAGCTTCCTCTGAAAATGGCATATTCACATATTTTATAGCCCTGCAAAAAAAAAGTGAAAATGGAAATAAAGGATTCTTGATTAGTTTGTCGAACATCAGTTGTAGTATTATTAGAGAAATATTTAATAAATCGTTATTTTTGATAGCATCGAACTTAAATTTGGTTTACAGGTAGATGTTTTATGTATCTTTTACGTGTATAAGTTTCATACTGATTGTTTGAAAAATGTTGATTCCATGGATGCTTTTAGAATGACAATTCAAACTTTAGTTAAGAGGAAGGAGGAAGAAAGGTCTCGTATCATACAGAACACCATTCTACTAGCTTGCCCATTCAGAGTACGAATAATTCGCAGCATCATTTCACAGTACATAGAATGTCAACGTACCAATGAGACTTCCGTACATGGTTCATCGCTACTGAAAACAATAATGCTCTATTTTATTTTAGTTCAAAGAAGATCCAATTCCGCATTTATTTATTTTTTTTTTTTTGGCAATTTTTGTAATTTTGTATTGTTATAGTTATTATTAGTGTAGGTACATGATTCTTCAGGAGCAAGATGCACCACGAGTTTGTATTTCATCACCAAAGCAGCTCGCGTGTGTGTGTATATATATATATTAGTGATGTAGCGGATGTCATTTTTTTCACATCCGCGGATGCGGATGAGGATGTTTGATTTCAACATCCGCGGATGCGGAGGCGGATGTCTACATTTTCGTTATTTTTTAGGATATATTCGAGATTTGTTGTGTTTAACGTATATAATAAGTTATTATATAGAGAGAGCTGTAGCTATAATGTAGTATAATTGATTAATTGTACAATAATTGCTGTACTTTTCTCTGAACATATAAAATAATATCAAGCATCTAACTAATATAGAAATCAATTAGTGAATTCGTCTGCAAATAAATTCGTTATATTTTGTTGAGTTTCAGCCACAATTAGAAACCATAATTGTGTTACCAGGATGCGGGACGTGAACCCAACTCAAATGCACCCCACCGTCCTCTTTCCCCAACCTCCACCCTTATAGAAAGAGATCTTTAATTAGCTTCATAACTATTTATATTAAGTTTAAAGTTTTATTAGGCATATTTATAAATGAGTAATTAAAATAAAGTAAACTAAGATGTTCATCGTTTAATGTTCAAACTTAATTATAGGAAGGTTATGCTTAAGGAACATTAATTTTTCTGCCTTTTCTGCTGCCAGTCTGTTTCTCTTTTCATCATATATTAATCCAGCACTGCTAAATAATCTCTCGCTTGGTACGTTTGTTGGAGGACAGGCTAAATGTTTCCTTGCAAGTTTACTCAAGTATGGATAGATATTCTGCGTATTTTTCCACCAACTAATAGGATTGTCACATGCAACCAGGCGTTTTTCTTGGTGATAGCTCTCGATCATTTTTACTACATCTTTTGACATCGCGTAGGTCTCGTCATTGCTGCTTGACTCAAGAAACTGAGAGACAGATTCTGTGATAGATTTGCTTGTTGAAGGTGTTAGTTCTGTCACTGAAACTTTTATTCTTTTGGTGGGTGGCGAAGCGACAGATTCAAGAGATTGAAACTCTTCAACTGCTTTGCCAAGTGATGATTTAACTCGTTCTAATGTACTAGGTGAAAATAACTTAGCTTTGTAACGTGGATCTAAGTAGGTTGCAAGAGAGTAACTTCATACAAGAACAGCCTCTCGTCTTGTCGCTTGCATCACTTTTGCGCACAATGAACTAGTTCTATTAATATAGTAGAATTTGATAATTTCCGCTTATTAATGACGTTTTATCTCAACGGTCCACATCCGCACGACATCCGCAGTCCAAAGTGCGGATGCGGGTGCGGATGCGGATGCGAGAAAATGTGCGGATGTTCCGCGGATGCGGATGCGGATGCGGATGTGACCTACATCACTAATATATATATATATGGGAGACGGTACTTCCGTCTAAAACACTTTCGTCTAAAGCAGTTTAGTCTAAAGCACATTCGTCTAAAAGCACTTATGTCTAAAAACACTTGTCTAAAAGCACTTTCGTCTAAAAGCACTTTTGTCTAAAACCCTTTAAACTGCGAAGCTTCCAAAAGAAGCCGGCCTGGTCCGAAAAAATGAACCAGCCTAACAACAAACCAACAACAATACATAACTTAAATTATACACACTCAAAGTTTGTAAGCCAGCCCTCGTTTATGTTTATACAAAGTTTATTACAAATGTAATAAAGGCAAAGTTATAAACGGTTTAAAGTGGTTTAATGAATAAAGAAAATTTTTAGATATTATAAATTCCTGCAATATGATTATGAGCCCGAATGTTTCTGAATCCATCTGAAGCAAATCTATCTTGCCACATAAATTGGTTAGGTTAGGTTAGGTTAGAGTTGATTTTTTCAAATATTGATAAAAACAATGGAATTATATCTCTAAAAACTGTTTATATTTTTTTCTCCTCAATCCCAGATTAAGCACCTGTGTTTTGCCTCAATCCCAGATTAAGCACCTAAAAATGATTTCAGGTGCCTAGTCTAATGAACCAGCCTAACAACAAACCAACAACAATACATAACTTAAATTATACACACTTAAAGTTTGTAAGGCAGTCCTCGTTTGCTGCTGTTTACGACGTTCTATTTGTTACTTCTGTTTTAATTCAGGCCCTAATGGAACAGGAGATAAACTTTGTTAAAACAAAACGTTGTAAAGACAAAATGTGCCACGGCGGATATTATTATACGAAAAATAATGCTACTACAAATGTTACTTATTGGCGTTGCGAACATCGTAGTTGTCCAAGCCGGCTTGTTTTAAGCAAAATTTAAAAGTAATGTCAAGTTCTGAGCATAACCACGCAGGAAGTGTCGCAAGAATTGATGTGTTGAAAGCACAAGAGAAATTTCGAGAAAAAGCGAACTCCACATCAGAAGCTCCTGTGCTATTATTGCCGAAATAGTTAGTGAGCTACCAGGATCAGCCTTACCGTTGTGTTTTTAGACATAAGTGCTTTAGACTAAACTGCGTTAGACGAAGGTGCTTTAAGACGGAAGTGCTTTTAGACAAAAGTGCTTTTAGACAAAAGTGTTTTTAGACATAAGTGCATTAGACTAAACTGCGTTAGACGAAAGTGTTTTAGACGAAAGTACCTCGATCCATATATATATATATATATATGTGTGTGTGTGTGTGTAAAAATGGACAATGAATAACTCCTATATTCCTATATCCTTTTATTCATTTTTACATATAGAGTCCAAATTCACATAACGCTGGCACGAATTTGGATAAATTTTTTATTTTCTTTCTATTTTATTTTGGCTGAATATTTGATGAATTATTTATTTTTAAATTACTTAATCATTTTTTTAGATTTAATTTAATAATGTAATCTTGTTAAATTCTGCAATGTTCATTTTCTTTATACATTCTCTCTTCGTTGTAGAAGATGAAGTCATGTCTTGCTTAACGCTTAATTTTAAATTTTAAGCATTTAATTTTTGCTCATATGCATGTTTAATTGTAACTCATAATAAAATGCATATTTCAATTTCCATTTTTAGTGAACTCGGCAGATCATAATAACATCAGATCTGTCAAAATGCGATTTAAAACAGAAATATGACTCAGCCAGACTCTGTACTCATTAGTCAGCCAGACTCTATACTGAACGGGCGCATTTCCTGAGCTCTCTGATATTGCTTCTACTTTTGCATATTACTAATAACTTTACTTTTGAAAAGTTTTGAATTTTATATACTTGCGTTTATATTCACATTGTTATAGTTAAGTAATTGAATATTAGTTGTTTTTAGCGATTTAGAAGTTTTCATAGCGTGCCGGCTTAATTTAACTTATATTTGTGACGGTTATAAACTAATTTAACTTGGGCGATGCCGCCGCAGAAAGCGTCGTGTGTTAGGTGTGGGGTAAACCGGTGGTATAGGGATTTTAAAGATTATAACGGCGGTTTGTTTCTTTTGCGATTTAAGGGAGGAAATAGTTGACATAAAATGCAGTGTACGTGAGGTAACGGAAAGACTTGCAACGCTTGATGAGAGCAGGGGTAGGGCTACGGTTGACAAAAGCCGAAACAATACTAACGTTGAAGACGTTAGTAATTTGAAGGGTGAGGTGCGTAACCTAGTTTCTAGTTTAGCTAGTTTATCGGGAAGGTTGGATAGAGTTGAGGAAGGGGTTAAGGTTGGTCCGAGATTAGTAGATGGGGAGGGATTTAGAGAAGTTAAGGGTGTAGCTAGACCGCGTACGTTAGATGATAGGAATCCCCCCCCCCTATCGAGGTTTCGAACCCTTTCGCCCATTTGGAAAGGGACGTGAATGAGGAGGAAACTATTTTAATTGGGGACTCTTTAGTGCGCCATATGGACACAGAGTTCGTTCAACGGCATCCAACCAAGAGGAGGAGGGTCTGCCTCCCAGGGGCCAGGGTTGACAGAGTTAGAGACGAAGTGGATAGGATTGACGTTGCCTCCCGTCACTCGATGTTGGTGACGATGGTAGGGGAGCAACGACACGTATAGGTCCGATACGAGAGTGCCTGACCTTTTGGAGAGATATAGGGGTTAATTAGGTCCCTAAAGGCGAGGTCAGATAGGTCTTTAGTTCTAGGTATTACCCCTAGGCACGGTTTGGGTCTTAGGATTACGTCTAAAACGATATTTTTGAATACTAAATTAGAAGAGATTTGTGCTGAGGAAAATGTACCCTTCGTAAAGCTGTGGTCCGAATTCAGTGATCCTAGCCTTTTTATAAAAGATGGGGTGCATTTTAATGAAATAGGTAATGCTAGGCTAGGTAGGTTAATTGACGAAAACGTACGAAAGCTGTATAGGTCGAAGCCTTCTTTAAACGTTGTGGGTCCGGGGAACGCGGGCCCGACGTGAAAAATAGTTTAAAACGCCGGCCCGTGGTAAAAAATAACTTAAACGTCTTTTATTGTAACGCGCGTAGTATTAGAAATAAATTAAACGAATTTAAGGCGATAATTTATTCCGGCAACTACGATATAGTTGCTATCACTGAAACGTGGTTAAATACCGTGACTCGGGACTTGTTGGGGGAATTTGATATACCGGGTTTTAAACTCTTTACTAATGATAGGTTACATAGGATTGGTGGCGGCGTTTTGCTGTACATTCGTAATTCCCTTAGGGCTATCGAGGTTAAGATAGATTTTCCGGCAGCAATTAATGCGATATGCGTTGAAGTTAGGGCGCGTAGTATTAGTTTTAATTTTGTTGTTGTTTATAGACCTCCCGTTCAACCCTCGATACCGATACTAGATTTTACTCACTTCTTGGTAACTTTATTGACAATCGGAATAGTATAATTGTCGGAGACTTTAACTGCCCTAATGTTAATTACGAGACTTTTACTGGTAATGAGGAGGGTTTGAGATTGATTGAGTTCATGGAAGATAATTTTTTACGACAGATGGTTACCGAACCAACGCGCGGTGACAATATTTTAGATTTGGTGATGACGAACGGCGAAAATATAGTCGAAGGTTTAGAAGTAGGCGAGAGTTTAGGATGTAGTGATCATCAAATTCTTAGGTTTAAGTTATTGATAGAAAACACTAAGGATAGTAACGTAATAGAAGTCCCTGATTTTCGTAGGGCAATTTTGATAGTTTTGCGGATAGGATGAGAGTAGTGGACTGGGATAACTTATTTATGGGTAATGACACAAATTTGCATTGGGAGGCGTTTAAAGAAAGTTTTATGAATATTGAAAGGGAGTTTATTCCTCGTAGGCCCAAGCGCGCTAGAAATCATGGTAGGCCCAAGTGGTGGACTAGGGAAATAGGCGAGTTCATAAACGAGCGTAACAGAGCGTATAGACTTAATAAGCGCAATGGCACGGCAGCTAACTTTAATAGATATATCGAGCTTAGACGTCAGGTTAAAAGATCAGTTAGGAATGCTAAGCGTAATTTAGAGATACTTATAGCTGCGGATAGTAAACATAATCCAAAAAAGTTTTTGAATACGTCAATAATCGTAAGCCGATAAAAGATAACATAGGCCCTCTAGTGGATGTTAACGGCGCTTTGGCTTCTGACGCTCAGGCGATGGCGGGTATTTTCAATAACTTTTTTGCGACAGTTTTTACCGTAGAAGACGTAAATAATGTCCCGACGTGGACGATATCGTTCCATTTAGTAGCGAGACTATTTTGGATGAAATAACTGTTTACGAGGGTGAGATTGCGCATTATATCGATAGGCTAAAAGTTAGCAAGGCTCCAGGCCCTGACGCTTTTTATCCCAGACATTTGAAAGATTTGAAAGACGTTATTGTAGGCCCCTTAACGAAGATTTTTAATCAGTCACTCGAAACGGGGATTATTCCTGAAGACTTCAAATTAGCTAACGTCACGCCCATTTTTAAAAAAGGCGACCGCACAGTAGCTAGCAATTATAGGCCCATTAGCTTAACGTCAATTGTCGGTAAACTTTGGAATCCGTAGTTAGGGATCGTATCATCGATCACTTAGAAAGTCGAGATTTGATTAATAGTAGTCAGCATGGGTTTCGACGCCATAGATCTTGTTTAACTAATTTGTTAGAATTTTATAACGAAATAGTGCGCGAATACGATAGGCATAGAGCGGCTGACGTTATTTATTTAGATTTTAAAAAGGCGTTCGATACAGTTCCGCATAGAAGATTAATTGCGAAGGTTAAAGCGCACGGTATACGCGGTCAGGTAGCTAACTGGTTAGAGGAATGGCTTCGTGCTAGGAGACAGAGGGTCGTTGTTAATGGTAGTGAATCGGGGTGGTTGGATGTAGGTAGCGGTGTCCCACAGGGTTCAGTGTTAGGCCCATTGCTATTCGTAATTTACATTAACGACATAGATGTAGGATTGACTAGTAACGTGTCAAAATTCGCGGACGATACTAAAATAGGCGGTAAGGTTGTTAACGAGGACGATAGAAATAGGCTCCAAGACGATGTAAATAGGATTATGGAGTGGACGGATAAGTGGCAGATGCAATTTAACGTAGACAAATGTAAAGTTTTGCATATAGGTTCTCGTAACAATAATTACACGTACACGATGGATGATAGAGAGTTAGCGAGCGTTGACGAGGAAGTAGATTTAGGCGTACGCGTATCTAAGGATTTAAAAGTTAGGAACCAGTGCCTGGAGTCTTGCGCAAAAGCTAATAGGATGTTAGGCTTCATAGCGCGTAATTTCGAATTTAAATCGAAGGATATTATATTGCCCCTTTACAAGTCCCTAGTCAGGCCTCATTTAGAATATGCCGTTCAGTTTTGGTGCCCGTATTTGCGTGAGGATATTGATAGGTTAGAAAGGGTTCAGCGTCGTGCCACGAAACTAATTCCGTCATTGCGCAACAAGCCTTATGAAGATAGGATTAAAGAGTTAGACTTGCATTCACTCGAAACTAGGAGATTAAGGGGGGAGCTTACTGAAGTTTTCAAAATCGTTAATAACATCGATAACATAAATTTTGACAAACTGTTCACTTTCGATAATAGCAATACTCGTAATAACGGATTTAAGTTGCGTGGCAGACGTTTCATTACTAATATCGCTAAAAACTTCTTTACGTTTAAAGTAATTGATAAATAGAATAGTCTTCCCGCGCCCGTCGTGAACTCTACCAGCGTGAATGTGTTTAAGAACCGTCTAGAGAGACATTTTAAAAATATTAACGTTGTTTAAAATTTATAAAAAAAAATTGGCAACAGGAGCTCTGGGGTTCGTAATCGGGGATGAGTCTGTTGACGTCTAATGCTAGCTTGTGACATGCCAGCGTGTGATATGCCAGCAAAAAAAAAAATTAGACTAACACGAACTTAGTTGCAGCTTGTTCAGTAAATTAACCCACTTTTTGTTATTCTTTATACTTTTTCTTCTCTCTTTAATTGCATGTCTGTAACTCTCTTTATGGTAAATATTTACTATTACACCGGTCTCCGGTAGAAAGTTTTAAAAGCTGGTTTTCAATGTTTTTCAATGTGCTGAATTAAAAAATGATACTCATTTCCGTCGCAAATGATTTGTTAAAGAGTTATTGAAGCTTAAAGCTTTTAAAACTTTCTACCCTTTTTACCTGGGGGACCCCCAGTGGGAACCGAGAGTTTTTGGTGGGGAGAATCACAAAACGAGTCGTTTCCGAAGATTTTAAAAGTCAGATTAATACAAAACACATCAAAAACCATAGGAAAAACAAATTTCACCTTCAAAATTGGCCGAACCTAAAACAACCTAAGCAAACCTAACCTAACCTAAAACAACCAATCCTAACCTAACCCCTAACCCCTAACGACCCTTTGTAATCAGACACGGAAAAATCACAGCGCCGTCTTTTCTTAGTCTTGGGAACCGAGTAACTCTTATAGCACCGCCACACTTTCTGTTCCTCACGAAGAGTATAATCCGAGTCACAACGAGGACACTTCACCACTTGAGGAAGAACACCGTGTGCCCGAAGAAAAGCTGTAGCTTTTTCTGAATTTCCATAAAATTCGGCGATACCGCGAAAATAATCAAAGGAGCACAGACCAGAGGAAGCCATGTCCACTAACTGATTCAAATTAAAATCAGTGGAAGCGCCATTTTTTTACCCTTTTCCCGTTAGAGAGTTTAAGCTTCAATAACTCTTTAACAAATCATTTGCGACAGAATTGAGTATAATTTTTGAATTCAGCACATTGAAAAACATTGAAAACCAGCTTTTAAAACTTTCTACCGGAGACCGGTGTAATAGTAAAGAAATACCCTCTTTATTGCATTTCTGTAGTTTGCATGGTATGATAGTGTTTGAGTTAAGAATGTGTTGTAATGTGTTCTTATTTTACTTCTTTTCATCTTTCACACCTTTCCAGCCTAGTAGGCTGCATCCTCTACCTCCCTATGGAGTGGAGGATCGGTCTGCAACAGCTGGAAGAATGTGTTGCTTTGAGTTAAGAATGTGTTATTCTTGAGTTAAGAATGTATTGCATGGTTTGTAAGCGTTCTTATTTTACTTATTTTTATCTTTTTCCGGCAGAGTGGGCTCTACCTCCCTATGGAGTAGAGGACCGTTCTGCAATCTCTCCTATTCTCTCCGACTATTTTTCTGACTTGTCGGCAGTGGCCGGCGGATGATGATGGTGAGTCTTTTTTCTTTTTCTGAATGAATGTTAACCCACGAGTGATAGGTGTTGCTACTTACTTAATCCCTTATTCTCTTCTCTTAACCCCCTACTCTTTCCTTTCTCTCGGGCTAACCTTAGAGTGGATCTTAGGGTCTTTGTTAGCCTTAGCTTCTGTAAATCTGTAGATCTTCAAATATCTCCCTTATCTGTCTAGACATTGCTTCAGCTAAAATAGTTACCTTATCATTAAATATTTTGCAAAATAATTCAGCCTATTGAGAATAAAAAACAAAACAGGTCAGCATTAAATAATAATGATGTCAGTAAAAATTTAGTATACTCGTATAAACTTATAAAATTTCACCAGTGTTCATTCTAATTTCTGATTTGTCTGATCTAACTTAGAGTCTGAGCATTACCTGTAACATTTTAGCAGTAAAACCACAGTAAGAGAATATCTTTGTCTTCTCCTTCGAGCCTTGCTCCCTTCAGAGAACTTAGCCTTAAATAGAGAAAAATATAATTTCCCGATACGTTACAAGAAGAATCGGGGAACCTTCAGAGAATTTAGAAAGCTCCACAGAATCCTCTGATCCACTACAAGAAGAAATCGGAGAGTAGTATAAGAGAAACTACTGCGATTCCCTATACGGTACCAGCTACTCCAGAGTAACAAATCCGTTGCTCTCACCTAACCAGGACCCCCGTCAACTTCGAGCCGATCAAGGCCATAGACGGAGGGGTTAACAACTCGCGACCTTGCCAGGATCCTGTAAAAATGAACAATGAATAATTCCTATATTCATATATTCTTATATTCATATATATTTATATTCTTATATTAATTTTTTCATATAGAGTCCAAATTCGCATAACGCTGACACGAGTTCGGATAATTTTTTTATCGTCTTTCTATTTTGTTTTTGCTGAATAATTGATGAATTATTTCTTTTTAAATTACTCAATAAGTTTTTTGATTTAGCTTAATAATGTAATCTTGTTAAATTCTGCAATGTTTATTTTCTTTATACATTCACTTCAAAGCCAAGAAACCAAATAGTAGCAGCATCCATTTATCAAAATCTACCCCTAGCACCTAAAAAGAAATCTCAAGAGTGTCTAAATATTGACAAACCAGTAAGTGAAGCCATAAATAAAACAAGGGAACAATACCCAGACTTGGCGAGCCAGAACTACAGGAAGGGTAGAGAGACCCCCATACACTACATTCAACAGCAACAACAACCTCATAAATCTAGGCCGATGCAGGGAACTCCACCTCAGAAAGAAACTCCACAAACCCAGAATGCACGCCCTCCTCCTCAGTCTTTTAATTGCGATAGTTTTGGGCACATGATGAGTCAATGCAGTTATCCCCCTTATTGCTCCCACTGTCATGAACATGGTCATTGCCGTGGCGACCGACAAAAATGTGCTGACAAAGCCCCTGCAGTGTACAGGCCCCACTTACAGAGATCAAATCACCAACGTTCCCAAAAGCACTCCAATTCTCAGAAACTAGTTAGTTCCCAGCCTCAAAAGAACCACCAACCAAATAGATCACGACCACACTATTACCCGATGTCCAGACCCCAAAATAATTAGCAAGGTCGGATGGTCCGGTACGTAGAAGTACCCGTTGAAGAATCAGTTTCCCCAGAGTACACTTTTCAAGAAGACCCTCCAGTGTATGGTGATCCCGTAGCATATGACTCAGGTCCTCCCATAGAAATCAGTTCAAGTTCTTTTTTAGATCCCCACTTTGGAGGCAGCAGTTCAGCCTCCTCCCTCCTAAATAGCAGTAATAAACCCAAATACACACATAAACTACTCATCAGGATTATAGGTACGAACCTACTAGATTTAATAATAAATTGCAGCATAGATAACCGAGATTTAACCGCTCTCCTAGATACAGGAGCACATGCGACATTAATTAAGAAGCAATGTGCAGATGAGTTACTAGAGAGTACAGCTTATAAATATGAAATTAAGGCACCTTCCTGCCAACTCAGAGAAGTTACAGGCACACCCATACCTACATATGGAGAAATCGAATTATATTTAGAAGTTGGTAACGCGGTATATCCCTCAAAATGTTGTATTGTATTGTGGACGCAGTTGCCACCTTTCAGACACATTTCTTACTAGGTATGGATTTCTTCAATCGGAATCAATGGAAATTTACCCAGCCGGAAAATTAGTTAAGTGTAGAAATAAGACACATCTCTATGAGAATAATAGACAGGTGTCGCACGTTCAGCCTAATACTAAGAGAATTAGTTTCGTTCGGATTTCCGAAAGAAATAGGAAATCCACTCCAGTTCGTAGCAGTTCAAGTCAGTTGGTTATATCAAGAGGGACAACCGCCCCAGAAATCAGCCCCCAAAGTAATCACTTCCAGTTGTTGAATCCAGCAGGATCAACACAGTCAGTTTCCAGCAGAGCTGGGCAATAAATACATTGAATGTATTTAAATACTAAATACTAAATACATGGGAGAAATGTATTTAAATACTAAATACTAAATACATTTTACGAATGTATTTAGATACTAAATACAAAATACATCAATTGTATTTAAATACATTTGTAAATACATTTTAAATTGTTATCTGCAGATATATCACTGTTTGATTCACCGGATTTGCTTGTTGAAGCCATGACACGGACACGATAAAGAAATCAACCGCTTTCGACTGAGAGTGGCACACAACTGATTGAACTGACATGTTGAAACATGAACCATGCTGTACTACACTGTCGACGCGTCGTACTGTGCTCGTACAGAACGTGTATTAAACCAGTAAAAGTATTTACATTTTTATATTTTGAGTATTTAAATACATTGTATTTAAATCCTCATTAAAGTATTTAAATACTATATTTAAATACATGAAAACAATGTATTTATAAACACAGTTCTAAATACACAAATGTATTTAAATACGTATTTAAATACAAATGTATTTAAATACTGCCCAGCTCTGGTTTCCAGCCAGTCAGTTTCCAGCCAGTCAGTTTCCAGTCAGCAGTTTCCAGTCAGCCAGTTTCAGTTAACTCGGCAGTTGAGATTCGAAATCCAACTGAAACTATTTTTCAGCCAATAAGACAAATTTTAATCACAGAACCAGAGTCGGATTCACAATTTTTCATATGCTGTACAGAGCATATGACAGTAGCACCTTATGATTTGTGTCTTAGCAAGAGTAGTAAACGGTCAAGGAAAACTACGAGGGTAATTCAATAAGTATCCGCACTTTTTATTTTCACAATTTTATTTTCACATCTGATAGATTATAAACACATCACTTCTCAACGTAGTCTCCCTGTTTCTCAATACACTTAGTCCAGCGATCTACAAGCTTCCTAATGCCATCACAAAAGAATATTTTTAGCTGTGTGCGTAGCCAGTCATGCACCGCCTCCTTCAGGTCATCATCGCCTTGGAATCGCTGACCTCTCAAAGCGTCTTTTAGTGGTAAACAGGTAAAAATCCGAAGGTGCCAGGTCTGGACTGTAGGCTGGATGGTCGAGAACTTCAAATTTAAGTTCTTGAAGGCATTTTCGTCTGTGCAGCAGTATGAGGAACACATCAAGGACATGTTGGAGCAGGATGTCATTCAGCCTTCAGCTAGTCCCTGGTCCGCTCCTATGATTCTTGTTTCCATAAAGGACGGAACATCTCGCCCTTTTATAGGTTTTAGACGCCTAAACCATATTACCATCCCAGACCGTTTCCCTATTCCAAACATGCAGGAAACATTTCTGAACGTAGGGAGAGCTAACTTCTTTTTATCCCTCGATTTAGCATCCGGTTATTGGCAAATGGAGGCCAGTCCCGAATCTCGGGCATTGACTACTTTTTCCACTAATCGAGGCCATTACGAATTCCAGGTTTTACCTTTTGGAGTCCGAAGTGGGCCTGCTAATTTCTCTAGGTCTGCTAATTTCCGACCTATTAGGTGTCGAAGCTCTCGTCTATCTTGACGATATTATCGTTTATTGTTCGGATATAAAAACACTTTCAACGTCTTCAGAATGTGCTATCACGTTTGAGAAAAGCACACCTTAAACTGAAACTTGCAAAGTGTAACTTCTTACAGGAATCTCTGGTATATTTAGGATTTCTACTATCATCCACTGGAATTAAACCTGATCCAGCCAAACTTGAAGCACTAGAAAGGTACCCTGTACCTAAAACTATCGACAACGCTCGTGCATTTATTGGATTTATCGGATTCTATCGAAATTTTATCCCCCAATTTTCGAACATTGCTAAACCCATTACCAATTTGTTCCAGAAAAATGCTAAATATAATCGGGAATCTGATCACCAACATGCTTTTGAAACTTTAATCGGTAAACTAACTTGTCATTCCATCCTCCAATATCCCGATTACACCATACCCTTTGTCATAGTCACAGATGCTTCCTCCTATGGACTAGGAGCCGTCCTATTACAGGACGTAGATGGTGTGGAATTACCCATTGCTTATGCCAGTCAGCTTCTCTCTGGACCTCAACGGAATTATTCCACTACGGACCGAGAGGCCCTAGCAGTATATTGGGCTTTGAAACAATTCCGAAATATCGTCTACGGCTACGATGTAACCATCAAAATTGACCATAAGCCACTCACGTATCTCTTCAAGGACAAGCTACTTGAAGGACGGTTGAGTAGATGGGCTCTGTTGATTCAGGACTTTGCGGCAAAACTCGTATACAAACCAGGAAAACTTCAAGTTATTCCAGACGGATTGTCGAGACTCAAGCCCGACACCCAAGTGAATAAGATAGAAACTCTTCTTGTGTTCGACCACGAATGTCTGCAATACTCCCAACAACAGGACCAACACACCCAGAACCTTCGGGCTCGCCTGGAACAAAGGAACCATCGAAGGTAAAAGAACAATACAACCTAAAAGATGGGCTTGTACATTTTAGGAACGAAGATGGAAGCGACCTCGTGAAAATACCAAAGGATCTCGTAGATATAGCCATCGGACTTTGTCACGACTCACCTTTGTATGGCCACATGGGTCCAGATTGCACCATCTTTTGGAGCGATATCATTTTCCCGAAATGACCAAAAACGTAGATGAATACATCGCTGAATGCCCGTCTTGTTTAAAACATAAAGGCAACATACCGTCCACAGCTCTCATGCATAAATATCCAGTATGCCAACGGCCCTGGCAAAGAACGGGAATGGACATACTAGGACCATTCCTCAAAACATCAAAGGGAAACCAGTACATCATTGTGTTTACGGACCACTTCTCGTGTTACAGCGAAGTAGTTGCCATTCCAAACCAGACCTCGGAAACTGTGGCAAGAGCCGTAGTGGAACGCATCATCTAAAACCACACTACTCCTTCCATCCTAATTTCGGATAACGCCCTTAGTTTCACTTCCAAACTGTGTGAGTCATTCTGTAACATGTGTAAAATTAAAAGCACACACATTGTGGCATACCATCCGCAAGCAAACGGCTTAGTGGAAAGACAATCAGAAGATCCTAGAAGCCCTCCGCCATGTTGTCGATGCATCCTCCCGTACATGGCATGATTCCCTCCCCATGGTACAAACAGCCATCAACAACGGCTATAACGTGTCCATCGGGGACACTCCTCATTTCGTCCTATATCACTACGACAAACGGCTACCTTTTGATTTGTCTGACCAAATCGACACGGCAGTTCTAACACCTTCCGAGATGGCGGAAACAAATCAGCAACTAGTTGAACGATCTTTCAAAATTTTTGACATAATCCGACATGCCCTAGACCAGGGGTTTTCAAACTGTGTTCCGCGAGAACTTGATGGGGTTCCGTGAGACATGTCATGAGAGACTGAGAAGGAGAGAGAGGTAAGATGAAATAATATCAACTGGCATGGGTGAATTTTCGATATATATTCTGCGAATTCAGTGATTACGTTTTGAAAGGCGTAGGCAAAGAGAAAGTGGGTGAGAGAGAGAATTTTAATTCAAACGATGAGATATCCAAAATAAGCATTGCCCTCTTGCAGCCACAATAAGAAACAGGAGCCCATTTTGTAAACAAAACACAGCTGATGACCACAAGCACTGGTCTGATTGATTTGGCGAGTTTTTCTATGTTTTTAGGTTTAGTTTTCCCAGTTCACGGAAGTTACGATCACAGTAATATAATATTGAACTTTTATCCAAAGAAAAGCTATCACATCCAAGTCATTGAACATTTATTTGTTTGATTAACTATTAAAATTACTCCTCAATAACTCTAAAATTCCTCACTTTTAATTATTTTACATTGAAAACTTTAATTTTACAATAAACATGATATTTTTTATACTTATAATTTCTTTTACGCTGACAGTAATGTGGGGAGGGGAATTTAAAATAAATAGGTCAATAA
This sequence comes from Bathynomus jamesi, assembly GCA_023014485.1. Taxonomy (NCBI): domain Eukaryota; kingdom Metazoa; phylum Arthropoda; class Malacostraca; order Isopoda; family Cirolanidae; genus Bathynomus; species Bathynomus jamesi. The sequence continues at coordinate 1,456,117 of JAJOZX010000297.1, forward strand.
GAGTAAATTGTCTTTTTTTTCTTGTAAATTTCTAAACTTAGGGGTCTATGTATTTCTTTGTGAAATTCATATAACTATATGTAAATTTCATAAATTACATAAATAAACTGCAGTGAGCATAAATTGTGTTTTAGTACCATTTGCCTTATATCATTAAAATTTTACCTGTTGGTCAAGGTTCCGTGAATTTTTTTTTTGAATAAAGGTTCCGTGGCTTCAAAAAGTTTAAAAAACTCTGCCCTAGACCATAGCTTCCCAACCGGCGGGCCATGGTGGATTTTTTATGGGCCACAACTAGTGTTTGTAATACTTCAAAATAAGTCAGATACATTACAAAAAAGCGCTGGCATCTAGAACACTCCCCAATCAGTTGTAACTCGTATTGAATTCAGTCATAAATGTTGTGAATTATGTGAAAGGTTCAGCTCTGAACCAACGACTGTTTGAAAAAAATGTGCAAAGACATGGGAGTGGATTACCTATCTCTACTGTATTATACAAAGGTCCGTTGGCTTTCTAAAGGCAATGTCGTCTTCTGTCGAGTCTTTGAACTCAGGGATGAGCTCAAGCAATTTCTCGAGGTGCAAGGTAAACGAGATCTGCTGGCTCACTTCGAGGGTGAGATGTGGAAAGAACGCCTTACATACTTGGTGGATATTTTCGAGCAGCTCAACAAATTTAACTTGAAACTACAAGGAAAGAAGAAAACAGTGATTCACTTCGTTGACACCGTGAAAGCTTTCGTCCAGAAACTTTAGAATTGGAGGAGGAATGCAGGAAACGGGAACTTCGCAATGTTTGACAACCTCACTGAAGTTGCAAAAGATAGAGTCCATATTAGTCCTGAGATAATCCAACATCTCTGTGAGCTGGAGAACGAGTTCATCGAATATTTAACCGACCTCAAACAGCAGGAAGATAAATTAGCGCTCGTCAGAAATTCTTTTTCCATTCCAGCTGAATCGCTGCCATTCGATTTTTAGGACGAATTTTTGGACTTGAAAAACGACTCTGGCGCCAAGGATTTATTCAAAGAATGCGACGTAACAGAATTTTGGTCCCAAATTAGCCATTCATGCCGCAGAGTTGGAAAGCATGCCCCGCAAATACTACTCCCGTTCAGCTCAACATACCTTTGTGAGGCTGGGTTCTCAGCTCTTCTCACGATCAAAACGAAGACTAGGAACAAACTCGATGTCCAGGATGATTTGCGCTGCGCCCTGGCAGTCACAAACCTACGAATCGGTTTAATCGTGGATAAGAAGCACTACCAGAAATTTCATTGAGACAAGCGTTTCTGATTTTTCAGCAAAAATTTTTTGTTTATGTTTATGTGTGATTGAACCAAAAAATAAGTTTGTGTTTGTTTATGTCTGACTGAATAAAAAATAAAAGTTGATGTTTGTTTGTTGCTGTTTGTTTGTTGAGCGATGCGCCTCAGTGGTGTAGTGGTTAGCGTCCCTGACTACGAATCCATCGGCCCCGGGATTGAGACCCGCTGACGGCAGCCGGCGCGCAACAAAACTCAGCTGTTCATCCTTCCACACAATAAGAAAAGTGGTTGGTAGATAAATGGGTACCCTGGGTGGCCTAGTGGTTGAGACGCTGGGCTGCTGGTGGGACGTGGTTCGGATTCCACGTAAAACTGTACAGCAAATCAATGTATTCATCTAGATTACTGCCGTTGTTGTATGGTAAATAGCAGTTTACAATTGCTATGCAATCATTGTTCATTTGTAATTCACTGCCTAACAACCTTACATTATCACTTGCTAAAATTTTCATATGTTTTGACAAATTTTTCCTCATTAAAAAAGCAACACCACCAAAAGGCCTACCATACATTAATTCATCTGACAAGTCTACTGCTGATGACGCATGGTACACGAAGTCATCATGGATGATAAAGAGGAATTTTAGCTCTTGCTTAGGTAACCAGTGCTCTTGCAGAAGTATCAAATCTGCACTGTCACAGATTTTATGAACATCTACAATTGAATTCCTCACTGACCTTACGTTATATGAAACTATTTTCAACAGGTTATCTGCCATGACTGATAGAAAATTTAGGGCGCCTATTATTATTATTATTATTATTATTATTATTATTATTATTATTATTATTTTGCCTGTTATCAAATATCCTGGAAAAGTGAATAAACTCCTTAACAATAATGTCTGGCCACTAACTCATATTGCGAATTGCGAATTTACACCTTCAATTATTACTTTAAATGAGTTATAATACGGAGATTTTGTGTTTAGTTTATTAACTTTAGATTAACTTTAGATTAACTTTAGATTAATAAACCACAGACTTCTTCCACCATGTGTCGAATATCGCTTTCCTCGTTCGAGAGCTGAATTCGCGACAAAAAGAGGGTGAGATTCCTCACCGATGGCCTTGCTGCGAAGAGAGGTTGAGGAACCCTCCGTGAAGAGCGTCTGTTAACCGTGACCCACCCGTCCTTTTACCTCAATCTCCCTGAGGCAGGGTTCGCCTGACTGGGGAATGGGTGGCACGACCTTGGGGGAATAGGAGGCCCCTCCCCTACTCTGTGGCTTGGTGAGGGTCTGTTAGCGGTGTTTATATCCTGACGGACGCGCGTACCCCTCCTTCTTCGGTGGGAGGGGGAGGGAACTGCACGCCGAGCGAGGCGTTTGAGTAATCGAACGTCTCTCCCCTGCAGTCGTAGGTAAAGAAGAGGGCAGTGATGCCTCGTCTCTTGGCATCGGACAGTCCCTGTTCCTCATTGTGAAATGAAGAGCAGGAGTCCTTTCCTGAACAGAAGGGAAGTTGACTGCTTTCCCTGCAGGCTGCGTTTCCACGCCACATTCAGGGGGGGAGGGGATTTCGTTTCTCTCGCTGCCCGACGCGCTTCTTGGGGTTCTGACTTGTTGAACGCTTCCGAGTAACTAGGCTTTAGGAGGAGCGTCTCTTTCAACGCATCTAACTCTGACCGAAATTGTTCTAGCGAAATCGCATTTTTCTGATTTGACACCACGTGTTGGTGTTTCAATTCAATTAACGACTTTTATACTTCATTATACTGTTTGAGGAGCACCGAAACGTCTACATCACCCATAAAGATTACTGGTATTCTATGGAAGTTAGTAACATAGAAGGTAATATTGTTCTCATTATCCCGGAGGGTCGACACTTTATTTATAATGTCTTTTAGGATATTCTCGTTTCTAAAGTTACCTCTACGAGTTGGGAGGGTTGCATTGAACAGAGTGTTTGACTGTACCCTCGCATGTTCTATTTCTTCCGAATCATGGAAATCATGACAAACAGATACGAGAAGGTCTGACCTAATATGATCTACTTTGTCAAATATAAAATATAACAAAGGATTTTCTACAAGATCACGATTTTTAGCAGACGATCCCATTGTACCTGTATCGACGGAGGAGCAGGCTTGTGAGGGAGCATATATGGTAGGGGTGGTTCGGGTGGAGGTGGAGGGAACGCCGATAGGGGTCCCACTTCTCGTCCCTTTAAATAACGCTCCAGATACCACCGGTTCAATGCCCAGACATCTTTCCACATTAAGAATTACGTAACTATTACTAACTATGACACATTAAGTATATACGCCGAGTCACTGTACGATTATGAACGTAATGAAACATACGTTTCCCGCGGTCACCGTCAAAAACTTTTACCATTAAACGGAAGATTCGCAGTGTAGATGGTGGAGGTGGGACGGAAGGAGGGGAAGGGGATGCTAATAGGAGTGCCCACTTCTCGTCCCTTTAAATCACGTTCCAGATACCACCAGCTCTATGTATAACCATCCTTTCACAGTAATTATCACAACACTATTACCCACTATAACATGCTGAGCATATACACGGGATCACTGTGAGTTCATGAACATAATGATATCTAAATTTTCCGCGGAAACAGTAAAAAAAAACAACTATTTACCGGCAGACTCGCAGCCCACCCGAGAGGCATCCTCTCTTTATGAGGCGGTAAAACAATATATATACGGTGTGTATATATATATATATATATATATATATATATGTAATGAATAAACCCACGAAGGAAAGGAAACAGAGTGGTGATCAAGCGCTTTCGTCTAATGACATCCTCAGGAACACTGAAGTAAATAAAGAGTTCAAGACTGTATATAGATTACAAATATATATATATATATATATATATATATATATATATATATATTATATATATATATATATAGTAAATATAGAAATAAAAATTGTGGGAGGAGCATACAAATTTGTAAGGAAAACTACCAATTTTAGCACTTTGCCCGAATTCAACACAAGATCAAATGAATTGGTTACAACCAGTTTTATAGATAATGCCTGAATGATATATAGGTAAAAAAAAAAAATAAAAAAAATAAAAAATAAAAATAAATTGAAAAATAAAAATTGTAAGAGGAGCATACAAATTTATAAAGGAAAATTACCAAAGGTTTAGCACTCTGCCCTTCTTGTCTAAATCCATTCTGAACGAATTCAAAACAACGGGATCGAGTTGAAAAAGACCTTTGCTCATGTTAAAGTTATTTGTAAGTTGAATAATAGCAGACTCAAGAATATTTATATTAATAATGTTGCTAGAGTGAAATAAAACTGAAGCATTATTCGAATCAATACAGTGGGATAACTCTGACAAATGGACAAAAAGGGCACTGGACGACTGTCCCGTTCTAACGGAATATTGATGCTGTTTTACACGCGTGTGCAAATCCTTTCCCGTCTGACCTATGTAAAAGGAATCACATTGTTTACAACCAATTTTATAGATAATGCCTGAATTATTGGTAGGACTATATTTTGCTATGATATTTTTCACAATATTGTTATATGAAAATACTACATTAATATCCAAAAGTTTAAGTACATTAGCAATGCCTAAAAAGCCCGGGAAAAATGGAAGTACTAAAATATTCTTTGACAAAGTACGAGTGTTATTATTCACACGATAGAAGGTTCGTTTTCCCTTGTTCAGACAAGATTCCATAAACGCAGGTGGGTAGCACAGATCACTTCCAATTAGGGGTTAAAACCGGTATTGAAATACCGGTATTAATACCGGTATTGAAGAAGTACAAATAATACCGATACCGATATTATAGGTTTTCGGTATTGACAAAAATTGCTATTGTAAAATTTTGGCAATTTAGTCCTCCGATGGGCAAATAAACTGTTTTTGGAGGATTCGGAGAAAAAAAAAGTTTCGGGGTATTTTGCAGTTAACCTCTTTTTTTCGTTTTCTATTCCTTTCTATCAAAGAAAACTATTTATTGCACTAGCTTTAAGAGTGATTCATTCAACTGTAGCCATTTCTTCAACAGAGTGGGAAATTATTGAAAACCTTTATGACACCTTACGTCCTGTTGAAATAATTCTTAAAGGGTTATGCTCGAAAGATGCATCACTCCTGACAGCTGAATCATCAATGAAATTTATTTCAAAGAAACTAGGAGAGAAAAATAATCCAATAGCAAAAGAGTTAAAAGATTGTCTTAGAAATCGTTACATTTCAAGAAGACAGCAAGACATTGTAGGTTTAATCAAATATCTTCATAATCCCGAAGTTTTAAAAGTTCAAGAAGAGGAAAGTTTTTCTGTTCCATCAAAATTAGTTCTCAAAAGAACTGCAGAAAGGCTCCATAAAAGACTTTTCCCTAAGAATGTGGTTGATTTGGAGATAGAAATGGAAGAACAGGAATTTCCATGTAACCTTGAAAATGTAGCTGCAAATAAGACTGAAGTGGAAGCAGATTCATTACTGAGTGAATACATGCAAGAAATGGACAAACTAGGAAAAGTGCCATCTAAAAAAATTCCATTGATTTTGATGTTACTAATGAATTTAAAAGCTTGGAAGTTACTTTACAGAGAAGTGAGAATTTAGAGAAGCTGTACAAGGCACTGCTTTCAATTAAACCTACAAGTGCAGAATCAGAAAGAGCCTTTTCTGCTGCAGGCCTATTTCTGACGAAACTGAGATCAAGTCTATCTGAACAATCCCTAGATGCTCTTTGTTTCCTCAAAGCATACTTTCAAAATCAAACTAAGAAATAAATATTTAGATACTAATAATTTCTATCTACCCCAGTAGTTGTATATAATATGCTAAAAAAAAATTCAAATAATATTTTTATTACAATTTAGTAATTTACTGTATAAACTTTTTCGAATAGAATGCCATCTATTTGGAGTTGGGTCATTAATTTATAGTAAATATGGTGAGTACTGCAAGTCCCTCAGACTTGTGGGAGGGTTGGTAGGGTGGCACCATAATAAATCAAAATAAATTATTTTTTTCATAATACCGGTATCAATACCGGGATTAGCATAATTGCCTCCAAATACCGGTATTGAAAATTTTCGGTATTATGCAAGCACTACTTCCAATACCATTGATTTTTTTCAATTCGGCATCCATGTATTCCGGACTGGCGATCCTAAGAGCGCGGAGAAACATTAAAGAAAATATGGTCTTCTTAATAGAGGTGTCATGTCCAGAGTAAAAGTGTACGTAGGACAAATTGTTTGTTTTTTCCGATAGATACTAAACTTAAAACCTGGGCTTTCCCTATGTACACGCACATCCAAAAACGGGATTGAGTTGTCTTGTTCCACTTCTAAAGTAAACTTAATGGAGGGGACTTCATCATTTAATTGAAGGAGGAAGTCATCCAGGTCACGATTCATGGGCCAGATACACAAAATATCGTCGACGTACCGCAACCATGAGATGCCAACCCCGAGGATTCTCGGAATGGAAGTAATTCTGAAAAACTCCATATAAATATTGGAGAGGAGGGGCGACAAGGGGTTGCCCATTAGAGCATATCATACTATGGGTTCAGGGTTGAAATTTTGGAAAAACAAAGTGGCTAATATGTATTCCTATGTAAAAATTAATTCTAAGATGGGTTTATTATTTGCAACTTTTCTGAAAAATCTCATTTTCATGGTCAAAATCGCGATTTTCTGATTTGAAGGCTGCTTAACACAGCCTCAGGGCACCCAAACCAAAGCGCGCAGCTATTCTGCATATGATTTAGTCTAAACTCTAAACGCTGCTTTTCTGACCTCATCCTTGCTTTCTTGCGTATTTCAACACCTCTGGGTGCTGAAAAAATGTTTAGATTTCACGTAAAACTTAAGAATTTTAAGTTTTTCTTCAAAGAATAGGCGCGGCTCATCAGCTCTACTCTGATCGAGTAACGGGAGACTTGCCACCTCCACGTGTAGGTTTACACGCCTGTTCTTCCTGGATCCCTGAAAAGCGTGGCCTCACAAGATCTTATATTATGATCTTATGAGGACTTTTAGCTCTTATGAGCATTAACGATGGCTTCAGCCTCTTCATCAGCCACTCGAACCTGAAAAGCTCTTAAGTATGTCCTGCTTCGATCTGAACACTGGGAGCATTTCTCGATGGTCTATCCTGGCTCTCACCCACCCATCTCTCCTCTCGTGACCGTACACAGCTTGGGAAACAGTTGAGACTTCCTGTACAGCTCTCTCGCAGGACTGAGTATGAACAGAGAAAGCATCCACTTTGAGTGGAGTTTTCCTGAGATCCTCAAGCTCAGTCAAGGTCATCTTGCAGGTGAAAATAGGCTCGTAAATATTCTCTGATTCCCAGTTGATGAAATCCTCAGGTGAAGTGGCTTGCAGATTGACTTTGGGATTTTTATGGGGCCTCACTGTCGTATCACCAAAGTCTCTTCCTTCTCTGATCTTGTCTATCTGGCTCACAGCAAAAGCTCTCTGATGCTCATCCTCACTGCACAAGAATGAAGCCAGGATGTTCTCAGGATGTGCGTGGTAAGCTCCTCTTATCACTGCAGCAGAGATGATGTTCCTGACCTCGGTAGTCTGGTTCCTCAGCAGTCTCAGGCTTGAAAAAACGTATGCAGGACCAAATTTGAGGTGGTGCTTCACTTTGATGTCGTAGTACATTTTGAAGTAGAAGTTAAGGCAGAACTTCACGAGGACCTCGAGCCTCCTCAACACCTCCCCCCTCCCCCTTCAGTCCGTGCTCCCTCATCCACAACAGCAAGATGGCCTGTGCAGTAGTGAGCCACCTGGATTGGTTCAGAGGTCCGCACTTGAGACCAGCCAACTGTGGACTGAGACTTCCAGACTTGATGGCTTGATCAGAAGATAGCAGTTGTGCTGGTCTGTGGAGAGAGATTTGACTATCTCTACTGACAGCTCTATGATATCTTCAGTTCCTTCCACTGGTTTGAAGTTGAAGTTGACCTCAAGTTCATTCACTTTCTCAAGGAGTTTTCCAATAGGCCCATTGAAGCCTGACCGGGGAGTTACAGGGCCGTCCAGCTTGATGATTAAGTGCCTCAGGGGGAGCTCGTTCACATGGAGCTGACAGATCATCCAGTGGCACTTGCGACCCAGCATCTTCTCCAATAGGGCTATGGCGCCTCCAGACCACCCCGTGTTGGTGTTGGTAGTCTCCCCTCCAATCATTACAAGGCTCTCGTCAGCTCCGTGATCCAGTCATGCAGGCCCTGAACGATCTTATGAGCAGGTTTTTCTCCTTCCTCAGGTTCTTCGGGAGTGAAATGGAAGAGGTACTTTCCTTGAGGCCCCCACGTGATAGTGTAATGCTCCTCGATCACTTTGCCAGGATGAAATCTCCCTGTCACTTCGTCATATTTCAACACCTTTGTGTTCCTATCCTGCTTGCCATCAAAGAATATCCCAGAGATCTTCTTCTCCTCTGACCTCTGCGTGAGAGCTTCAACTGATGAAGCCATTACTTCCTCCTTGGCCCTCCAGACTTTCATGCCATCTATGGCCAAGTAAGCCTTGTCTTTGGAAAGATGACCGGCCTTACCGAAAAAAATGACGTCCACTCACTTCTACTTCACAATTATAACTGGCGTAATTGCTCAGAGCCATCTATTGAGAGAATGTTGAACTTCGCCTTCTGCGTCCAAATGGTTACAAAGATTCAAATGGAGTAGATTTTTTTTCTTATGTATGTACAGTATGTATGTATTAAACCTGTGTAAGAGTTAAGCAAAGTTAATGTGTCTAAATGGCAACAAATTACGACAAAGGGTTAAAAATATGAGGTTGTGTTCAATTGAATATTTGGTATTTCAACATAGAACAGAAAACCGCAATTTTGAACATGATAACGCGATTTTTGGGAAAAGTTGCAAAGAAACCCCTCTTAGAATTAAATTTTACATAAAAATACATATTAGCCAGAATGAAATTCGGACTCGGAAAAGTATGATATGCACTATAATGCCCATGGCCATCCCAAAAACCTATTGATAATACTCGCTATTGAAAGTGAATTTACAGTCTTTGATGCAAAACTTAATAAGTTCCAAAACGATGTGTGCAAGTAGTGGCAGGTCGTACTTATGTAATTCTCGGGAGAGAAAGTCAAGCATATCGTCAATCGGCACTTTTGCAAACAACGAACAAACGTCAAAACTGATCAATCTGTCAATTTTTCAGTAAGATCCATGGAATGTTTTACATGTGAATCAGAGATAGTTCCGAGAATGGGGGACAAGACTTTGACAAGCCATTTGGAGAGTTTATAGGTAATAGAGCCCACCGAGCTAATAATAGGGCGCATAGGGTTGCCAGGTTTGTGGGTTTTAATAAGACCGTAAAGGTAAGGAAGAGAAGGTGAAGTGGACATGAAAAGCGGAATTAAGTCCTTATGATCTTTGAGAATGCGTTTCAAGCCACTATTGAATGATTTGATGAAGTCATCCTGCGGGTTCTTCCTAAGTTTTCTGTATGTGGCGGGGTCCTGGAGCAGCTCGTTCATCTTTCTAATGTAGTTCACTTTGTCCATAATAACTATGGTGTTAGCCTTGTCTGCTTTAGTAATATGGAGCTCACCATCTTTTTTAATTGTGAGAGGCTATTGTGAAAACGTTTAGGAAAATTATTTTCGTAAGTACTATTCGCAAGCAGTGTAGACAAGGCCTTTAACTATGTTAACCAAAGACTGAGGAAGATTACAATGTTTTTCAAAACAAGCAAGACTATAACAAATTTGTAAAGCAGAAGGTTTTTTAACAATAAAAAAGGACATACCAAATCCAAGGGCACTTTTTGCATCGTCACTAATGTTTTTCGAAGAAAGGTTCAAAACACATTTTGAGCTTGCATTTTTACTCCACTGACTATTTCGGATGAGACTTTTAATTTTGCGATCCAAAATGTTACGAAGTGAAGAAATTCTCCGACGCAACTCGTTGTAAATTTCATCAAACAAAGGTTGGATCCACGGTTGGGGAATAACGGTCACAAAATTACGTTTGGCAATCGTGAACTGGATGACTTCCTCCTTCAGTTAAATGATCAAGTCCCCTCCATTAAGTTTACTTTAGAAGTGGAACAAGACAACTCAATCCCGTTTTTGGATGTGCCTGTACATAGGGAAAGCCAGGTTTTAAGTTTAGTATCTATCAGAAAAAACAAACAATTTGTCCTACGTACACTTTTACTCTGGACATGACACCCCCATTAAGAAGGCCATATTTTCTTCAATGTTTCTCCGCGCTCTTAGGATCACCAGTCCGGAATACATGGATGCCGAATTGGAAAAATCAACGGTATTGGAAATGATCTGTGCTACCCACCTGCGTTTATGGAATCTTGTCTTAACAAGGGAAAACGAACCTTCTATCGTGTGCATAATAACACTCGCACTTTGTCAAAGAATATTTTAGTATTTCCATTTTTCCAGGGCTTTTTAGGCATTGCTAATGTACTTAAACTTTTGGATATTAATGTAGTATCATAGTAAAAAATAGTCCTACCAATAATTCAGGCATTATCTATAAAATTGGTTGTAAACAATGTGATTCCTTTTACATTGGTCAGAAGGGAAAGGATTTGCACACGCGTGTAAAACAGCATCAGTATTCCGTTAGAACGGGACAGTCGTCCAGTGCCCTTTTTGTCCATTTGTCAGAGTTATCCCATTGTATTGATTAGAATAATGCTTCAGTTTTGTTTCACTCTAGCAACATTGTTAATAGAAATATTCTTGAGTCTGCTATTATTCAACTTACAAATAACTTTAACATGAGCAAAGGTCTTTTCCAACTCGATCCCATTGTTTTGAATTCGTTCAGAACGGATTTAGACAAGAAGGGCAGCGTGCTAAACCTTTGGTAATTTTCCCTAATAAATTTGTATGCTCTTCTTACAATTTTTATTTTTCAATTTATTTTTTTATTTTTTTATTTTTTTTTTTGTGACCTATATATTATTCAGGCATTATCTATAAAATTGGTTGTAACAAATCCATTTGATCTTGTGTTGAATTCGGGCAAAGTGCTAAAATTGGTAGTTTTCCTTACAAATTTGTATGCTTCTCCCACAATTTTTATTTCTATCTATCCATCTATATATATATATATATATATATATATATATATATAGATATATATATATATATATATATATATATATATTTTGTAACTTATATATAGTCTTGAACTCTTTATTTACTTCAGTGTTCCTGAGGATGTCATTAGACGAAAGCGCTTGATCACCACTCTGTGTTTCCTTTCCTTCGTGGTTTTATTCATCATAAATATTTTTCACGTGTTACTTTCGTGAAATAATTTTCATATATATATATGTGTGTGTGTGTGTGTGTGTGTGTGTGTGTGTGTGTTTTATATAGTTTAATAAGATGAATGGAAGCCGCTTTATTTCTTTAGACATAAACTGATCAGATTTTAATTAATTAATTAAATCCACCGACTTTTACGAATACTATATGTAAACTTTATTCAATTTATAAGGTTCACAATCAGGTCAGAGAGGGTTACAACGATGCAGGATGTGAATGCTCAACCGTCTCAACATCTTCGATTTTGAATCTTGATTCCATGCAAGTTTTTTTTTTTTGTGCATTTGTTTAAATGTATTTAACTAGTTATTTATATGGCGCAGGATTTTGTCTGGATACAGCGAATTTGTATTTGGAGTTTTATAAATATAAAATACAACGCAATAATTTTTGATATTATGCAGGTTTTAAAAACTAACAGAAAATCAGATATTCGTTTATCAGAAGAAGCCAAATGGAGTACAAATATATTTTAAAAGGTTAAATTAATTCAGTCATGCACAGAATACAAATATAAGACTTATACTTCTGCAATTATAGCCTTAAGAATTAATATCGCTCTTCAGAGTTTACATTTACAAAAGAAATATGAACAAAACCCCTTCATTCTTGTTACATTATACACCGTTTTTTAGTCACAAATAAGAAGCGATAATTTATTTGATTACACACAAATTCATCGTTTAGGCCTGAATCGCATTTGCTAAAAATTCCCAAAAAGTCCTCATTAGAAAAGTTCCAAGACATGTACAACAAAAGCATCAAGCAGTATTGTCTACATACACTACTGGAAACGCTTTGGTACTTATAAGGATTCGATATAATGGTAGATATATGCATTTTTAGGAATTTCGCGATACTTTTCATGAAACGGGGACATCCCGAGCAAGTCATAATAATCTTTGGTGAACTAACTTACAACTTTTCTATCCCCAATCACCTAGAGCAGATTGTACAACACCCTAGTGACCCTACTCGTATCCCTGATCCCTTTGAAATAGGCCCAACTTTCTGGATTTACTTCTCATCTCTCATCCTTCTTCTTATTCTGTGAAACTTTTTTCTTCGTTGGGCTCCTCCTACCACAATCTTATATCTGTTTCCTGCCCTATCGCTCTAGTTCGGCCTTTGGATCCTCCCAAGAGGAAACGACTTTAGCAGTTTCGCGCCGCTGATTGGGAGGCCCTTAGGTAGTACTTCTATGATTTCCTATGGAATGATTATTGCTTCCGTGGCTGGGGGCCCTACGAGTGAGATCAGCGCATTACGGAGGTGATTCTCTAGGGCGTGGAGGCATAAATTCCATATTTTATTCCTACTACGAATGCAAAAAAACATTGGTTTAACTCTACTTGATCTAATGCTATCTGCAACAGAGAGGATTCTTTCAGAAGATACCGTCCCCATCCAACTCCTGACTCTCCCTTAGCTTATATTTCTGCTCGGAATCGTGCAAAATCTGTTCTCCGACTAGCAAAAAATATCCACTTCTAATTCTTATTGCTCTTTCTAACATCTAACTAAAAACCTTTCCAACAATTTTACTTCTTCTTTCCTTCCTCTTTTCCATTCCGGTGACTCAGTTGCTGTCTCTTCTCCTGACAAAGATGAACTCTTCACTCAAACTTTCGCCTCCACCTCAGCCATGAACAATTTCGGTGCTGTTCTTCCATCTACTCCTCCCTCTGACTTAATTATGTCTGAAATTAGAATCTTTTCCAAAAATGTTCTTTCTGCCCTATCCGGGCTCAACTCTAGGAAGGCGTACGGTCCTGATGGTGTCCCCCCCATGTTGTTCTCAAGAAGTGTGGTTCTGTGCTGACACCCTGCCTAGGGGAAACACTTTTATTTTTGTCTTTCGCCTGTTACTTTTCCTTCCTGCTGGAAGTTTGCTTTCATTCAGCCTATCCCAAAGAAGGGTGACCGCACTCAGCCATCCAACTATCGTCCAATTGTTTTGATTTCTTGTCTTTCTAAAGTTTTTGAATTTATTCTTAATAAAAAGATTCTTAAACACCTCTATTCTCACCATCTTCTTTCAGATCGTCAGTATGGGTTCCGCAATGGACGTTCTACTGGCGATCTTCTTCCATAGCTCTCTGACTCTTGGTCATTCTCCTTTTGGGATTTCGGTGAAACCTTAGCTATTGCGCTAGATATACCAAAAGGTTTTGATAGAGTCTGACACAAATCTTTAATTTCGAAATGCCCTTTTTCTGTTTCTATCCTTCTATCTGTGCCTTCATCTTTAATTTCCTTTCTGGCCGATCTATAGCTGCGGTTGAAGATGACTACTGTTCTTCTCCTACAGCTATTAACAGTGGTGTTCCTCAGGGTTCTGTCGTCACCCACTCCTTTTCCTTTTATTTATCAATATATAATCTATTAAGTCGTACTTCCTGTCCTATCCACTCCTATGTCGATGTTTCCACTCTTCACTTCTCCATCCGTCTGTAAAGCATCTTTCTCAACAGTCACTCCTTGTTTCGTGTAGGACGGCTATGGTGCACTTTACCTCTGATCTTTCTACTGTCTCTGACTGGGACAGAGAAAACTTTGTGGCTTTCAATGCCTTAAAAACCCCATACCTTTATCTGTCAACTCGTCACAATTTTCCACACGACTATCCCCTTACCTTCAACAATACACAAATCAATCGTTCCTCTTCTCTTAACATTCTTGACGTTTCTTTTTCTCGTGATCTTTCCTGGAAAGATCATATATACTCTCTTTCTAAAACAGATTCTAAGATATAAGGTGTGCTAATATCGATTCCGCAGTTTCTTCACCGACACTCAGTTGCTCTCTCTGTACAGGGATCTTGTCCGCCCCTGTATTGACCCTCCCCTTTGGTCAATTTGGCGCCCCTTTTTGTCAATTTGGCGCCCCTTTACGTCAATCTTAGCGCCCCTTCCAAATGCTTTATTTTTTATAATAAACTTTTTAATTTCTAAACGCAAAAAAGTACATACTTTTTAAATTATAAAAATATCAACACCACCCTTGTGAATACCTGGCAATTTACCTTTCAATTTTATTTTTAGAAACTGCGTATAAAAATAATATTTCTTTTCGTATACTTAATTAAATGATGCTTTCCAGCTTTACATATTCACTTATTAATGGTTGTAAGCATTTGTAGACACAAGATTAATGTGCTTGTAAACCCTTTGCGTAGCATTCACATTCACGATCTTCCCCTCTCTAAATGACTGATTCAGGTAATACTTTGAACAGATGGATTAGATAACGTCAATCAAATTAGTTCCAATATTTACTACCAGAAACCTGGTCTTTAACTACATTTTAGTAAACGCTAAATTTGCCTGCTGGTGCTTAAAGGGTTAACATATGTATTTTTAATTCCAGTGTATTTAATTATATTTATATATAATTAAACATTGTTGTGGTGCAATTTTTACATACAGTATGTAAAGGTCCGACCCCGTCACTTTCGAAAATCCTAGATCCGCTACTGACAGACACTGCTCTTGTGAACTTTCTAACTGCATGCCTCTTCCTTTAAGTAGAGCTCGCAGTACCCGACTTTTGATACATTCTCATTCTTTTTCTGTCCAACTCTCTAATGCAAGGATTAAGCGGTATTTTCAATCTTTCATCTACTCAACCGGTCAACTCTGGAACAATCTTCCTCAATCCATATTTCCCCATGTCCATGACCTCCAGTCTATCAAACTCAAAGTGTCTACGCATCTCGAAAACGCTGGATCTTGATTTTGGCTCTCTTCTTCCTCTATGGAGGGAGGGGGGAGCGGTTCTGCGGGCATTTTCCCTTGGCCCCTCCTTCCTGCATTAAAAAGAACACGTTGAGAACAGATAGGAGCATATAGAATAATTAGAAGATACTTCCCCCGAGAAGTACCACTCGCGTTGGGACGCTGGTCTTGAGCGTTACAAACCATCCCTCTCCTTCACTGTTCACCCACAGGAACTCTTTCTTTATATGCGCTGTAACTGTCGCTACGATTTAAAAGATTTCCTCACACATCGATATGAGCTCTGAACAGTTTTCAATGGTGAAAAAAGAATAAACGTCCACTTAGAATGTACCATGTATACATTAACTTTTCTTGATAATATTATAATAACTGACCGTACTCGAGCAGGCTTTTGAATCTATACGTTCAACGTTTAAGAATTCTGAAAATGTTACGCCCAGTTGTAAAGTAGGAACAAAAATAACCCTCACTGACCTTCAGGCTCTGCATATCGAGTATAAAATACGTCATACATTAAACAGGATATTATTTATAAAAAGAATTGGATGTACAAAACAATGAGAATGTAATTATTTCCACCTTTATTTGTGAGTTTACTATTCCAATAAAAAATAATGTCTTGAAATATTAGTAAATATTGTCGCAACTGTGCTTATATTTTCTCCTTATTCATTTTTAAATTATGGCTACGTGCGTCTTAATAAGATGAACGGAAGAAGATTTATTTATTTTTTAAACACCGCTATTTCGTGTGTGTGTGTGTGTGTGTGAGACCTAGTTGGAACTGGCCAGCCAAGTTGGCTTGTGGACGCAGTTGTATCCGGTGGTAACGGGTATGCAGAAACACTATGTTTCATTCAATGGCACGTATTTTTTCTTATTATTAATATCAGTGTTGTGCCTAAACCAGTGTTACCGGTGGCCACTCTACTCTATATTCATAGTAGCATTGGGTCAGCGTGCTGCATCATTTCAGGTGGCCTCTAAACCTCATATCCTTCCCCAATTTTACTTTTTATTTTTAGAATGGTAACCGCTGAAGTTCACAGTATGACGTCATATTTATATGTATATAATTTTTATTTTATTTTTTATTTTTCTATCTTTTTTTTTATCATAAGCCATTAACGAATTAAGATTTTATCAGGGATTAAAATTCTGCTCTACTAACATTCCACTTCCTCCCCCCTCTTTCCCTTCACAACCTTTTCCTTTCTTTCCCTTTGCACTCTCCCCCATCTCCTTTCTCCCTTTCCACTCTCTCCCCCTTTCCACTCTTTCCCCCATCCCCTCTCCCCATTCCCCATCCCCCATCCCCCACCTCCCTCTCCTCACCATACTACTCGGGTGTATGATTTAATATACAGGGTAGTCCAAAAGTCCCTATCTATTTTGCTGAAATAATTATATTTCTATTTTATTTTCTACAGGCCATAGGTGATGATGGATGTACAAGAACGTGTGATGGTAGTAACACTGCGTATCCAAGAGAAGAAATGCAAAGAAATGCGAGAAAAATTCGAATGAAGATTTCACAAACCAGACCCTACAGACAAAGCAATTCGCGAGCTGGTCAATAAATTTAAAAGAACAGGATCTGTTCATGATGAGGCAAAATCTGGACGTTCAGATACCTTTCAAGAAAATGTCGAATTGGTAAGAGATGCCTTTGAAACAAATTCCAGAATGTCAACCCGCACAGCATCACGTAGACTGAGCATACCAAAAACGACTGTTCTAAGGATTTTAAAATCAACATTAAAAAAGAAAAGTTATCACACTCAAGTACTACACGAGTTACACGAAGAGGATTATCCAAGACAAGCCGCCATGTGCACAGAAGTGATTGAAAAATTTCATACCGAAAACTTATTAAACCACATTCTCTTCAGCGATGACGCGACATGCCATACATGCAGAAAGATTGATCGACATAATTGCCATATCTGGGCTAGTGAAAAACCAGCCGAGTTCTACGAATGGGAAAGAGATTTTCCTAAAGTTAATGTCTGGTTGGATTCTACATTCTTATAATATAAGATGTAAATCCACAAGAAAAGGAAAAATAACTCCAAGGTCTTTTGTGTGTTCAACAGTAAATCTCATCAGGGAATCACCTGACGAGGTGTACTGTTGAATACACGAAAGGCCTTGGAATAATTTTTCCTTTTCCTTGTGGGTTTGCATCATTCATTTATTTCTTATTTCACGTGTTTGAGTGTGAAAATCATACCATAGATATGATGAGGTGTACTGTTGAATACACGAAAGTCCTTGGAGTTATTTTTTCTTTTTCCTTGTGGATTTGCATCATTCATTCGTTTCACGTGTTTAAGTGTGAAATTCATCCAATATACAGGGTGGGAGAAAAGTCTTTAAAGATTTATACATACAGCTATTTAGTTAACCACATTATAGAGATAAGTGTTCAAATGATGAAACAAATCAAACAAAAAGTCTATAAGAATTTTATTCATACAAATATTTTGTTAAATTGTAACTTAATCTTCAAGTTCTCCATCTGCTATGATACATTTGTGGATTCTCTCTGTGAAACTCTTCATTGTTCTTCTGAACATATCGAGTGGGATCCTTTTCAGTTGTTCATCTATTCTGTAGCCAATGGCATTCACATTTGGATAGATGAAACCTGGAGTGGAGAGTTTGTCCCACAAATATGCCCAAAGTCAGAAATCAAATGGGCTAAATCAGGTGATCTGGCTGGCCACTCGATGGGTCCGCGCCGCCCAACCCATCTTCCCTCAAGGTTCGTATCCAGAATCTCACGGGCAGCTGCAGAGTAATGTGTCAGTGCTCCATCATGTTGTTAAAGCCAATTCCTGCCAACCCCATTACTAAACTGTGGCAAAACTTTGTCTATCAATACTTGGCAATAGCGTTTTCCATCCATCGTATCTTTCGATATGTCAAAGGAAACGAGTCCTGAATAACCAATGCACGCCCAAACTGATAGTGTAGCCGTTTTAACGGGTTTACCCAATCGTATTTTGTGATTTTTTTCGTCCAATAGGGAACGTTGTGTTTGTTTCCTTTACTTGTTCAACCGAAGACACATTCATCTGAAAATTTTATCTTTCGAACTGTTGAACTTTTGTCTCATTGTTTCAGCAAACTGCAGCCGTCTATCACAATCATCGTCGCATATGAGCCGAGAGTAAATGGGTTTGTAATCGTGGTACCCCTGTGATTTTAGTTATGAAAACTGGCGAGAACATTTTCTTTGTTGTTGTCTCCTGTCCCCGTTACTGTCCTTCCGCTTCTTGAACGATCTTTTACCAGGCTTCCTTTTTCCAAAAGTTTGAGTTTCCAGTATCGAAGAGTGGTTGCATTTGGTGGTGGTTTATTATATTTTTGTTGAAATAAAAGCAAATTTTCTTCACAATTATTATAAAAAATAGCCCACAATGCAAGATACACTTTTTCTTCATTGCTGTATTCTATCCTTACTGACATGGTGCTGATGGGGCTAGGCCCTAGGGCCTTCCTGTTCTAACCTAGGGTCATTTCTGACCGTGTATAGCTACCTTGAAAAGTATAGCATACACTGCAGTGATACCATTGGAATTTATTTATTATTAACAAATTTTTTTTATGCATAAAATCCTTCAAGACTTTTCTTTCACCCTGGTGTATATAAAATTGACAACACTCGAGACTAGGAGGTTAAGGGGTGATCTAATCCAGGTTTTCAAAATTATGAATGGGTTCGATAACGTAGATAGAGATAGCTTTTTCGAAATATCTCAATATAATAGGACTAGAAATAACGGGTGTAAGTTGACAAGTAGAAGGTTCGAGACAGCAGTTGCGAAAAACTTTTTTACGCATAGAATAGTAAATAGCTGGAATAGTTTGCCAGTAGAAGTAATTAGTAGCACGTCTATAAACATGTTTAAAAATCGATTAGACGCATATGTTGATAGAAAGGGTATAGTTTAAGGTAGTAAAATTAAGGCTTTGTGGGGATAGATCCCACAGCTCAACACAAGTGTTGTGGGATATAGGGAGGCAGCATCTTGGGTTAGGGGATACTCTCTGTCCTTACACACCCCATTTAAAGAGATTCCTCTGCCGAGCGGTGCCCCCCATAGTACTGTGAGGTATTGAAAAACTCATGATCTTCACTTGCCCCACATACACCTTTAAATGGGAGACCCGAAATGGGTGCACACACATTTCTACATTACTGTACAGTCTTTACAGCCACACCTACACTTTTCCTCGTAAGTGTATATATTGTAATGTACATATATGGTTGTAAATTTTGACTTGGTCCGCAATCGATATGGACCGTGACTTGATGGATACCGTAATGAAATTGACTGGATTCTTGGATCTGATATATCCCACAGCTCAACACAAGTGTTGTGGGATATAGGGAGGCAGCATCTTGGGTTAGGGGATACTCTCTGGCCTTACACACCCCATTTAAAGAGATTCCTCTGCCGAGCGGTGCGCCCCATAGTACTGTGAGGTATTGAAAAACTCATGATCTTCACTTGCCCCACATACACCTTTAAATGGGAGACCCGAAATGGGTGCACACACATTTCTACATTACTGTACAGTCTTTACAGCCACACCTACACTTTTCCTTGTAAGTGTATATATTGTAATGTACATAATTATATGGTTGTAAATTTTGACTTGGTCCGCAATCGATATGGACCGTGACTTGATGGATACCGTAATGAAATTGACTGGATTCTTGGATCTGATATATTTGCATGTCCGTTATAAATAGATATAGAGTGTAACATATTTGTGGATAGTAGTCTATTATGACTTGATCCTCTGGATCCAGAGATTCTATCTTTAGTTTTAAATCGATAATTAATTAGTTTTAAATTGATAATTATTTAGTTTCGTAAAAATTGGTTGTTGCCAATTTACTGACAGTTTTTACATAAATTTCTTATGTTCTTGTGGTTCGGAACCCACGTAAAATTGTAGGTCCCCTCCGCCACCACGGAGGACATACACAATACACGATTACGAACACAGTTAGGTAGACCAGCCATGAGTGGATCCTAGGGTCTTTGTTGGTCTGAAACATTATAACATTATAACATTATAACATTACAGTATATATATATTTGGTTGTGTTTATAACAAATGTTCAGGATCGACCTGTATTTGACCCCTTTGCAACAATCCGCCTCATTTTAGGGGGATTTTTATGGTACCCATTTACCTACTACCAATATAAAGATGAACAACTGGGAGTAAGCTGAGCGCCGGCTGCCTTCGCCGGGAGTTGAACCCGGGCCGATAGATTCGCAGTCAGCGATGCTGACCACTACACCACTATATTTAATACACCCTTCCACTCTCTCTCTCCTTATATATATATATATATATATATATATATATATATATATATATATATGGTGTAGTGGTTAGCATCGCTGACTACGAATTCACTGGCCCTGGGTTCGATTTTTCGCGAAAGCAGACGGTGCGCAGCTTACTCCGCTGTTCATCCTTCCAAAAAAAATAGGTTGGTAGATAAATGGGTACCCTGGGTGGCCTTGTGCCCAAGACGCTAGGCTGCTGATTGGGAGGTCGTGAGATGGAGTCTGGGCAAGGACTTTGTAATTTCTGACCGCCCGTGGTCGGTCGTGGTTCGGATTCCACGTTAAGTTATAGGCCCATGGTGGAGCAACAAGCTTGACCTTCGTCAGAATGAACAATTCAGGCAGAAGCGAAACCAAGGTCACCCAAGGTTATATATATATATATATATATATATATATATATATATATATATATATATATATATATATATATATAAAATATCACATTATTGACTACTGTAATCAATGTCCATTCTGATGTCAGACTTTCACTAAATTAAAAATTTAAAAAAAAAATCGTAAGGAATGACGCAAAAGGCTTGTCATGATATTTTCTTCTTTTTAATAAGTTTTTATGCAACACTGAACTCGCAATAAATTAAATCTCTAATTATTATAATGTGTAAAACAATAGATCAATTCAATGTTGTTAAATGCATCTCGATAATTCCTTTGGATTTCCACCGCATCATATAAGAGGAGAGAAGGATCTAGAATATCAAATGCGCTTGAAAGAAATACAGTTTGGAACTTCCATAAAAACTTGTTCTCCGAGTCTGACTTCGTGGCTGGTGGAATCATTCCAGCGTTTATCAAGAACAAATGACACTGAGATGGTTCGACGATAAGCGGTTCTACACCTGCCATCTGAAAGCGAGATCATTCCACAAACCGGTTTAATGTATTTAACTATTAAAATTATCAAACGATGGGAAAATGAACGCTTAAAGGGATTCGCTCTCTGTTATTCCACTGCATGGCCTCAGTAAACGAAGAAACGAGTTTCTATAATTGGTCTTTTGTCTTTGGAAGATAAGTAGAGAGAGGTTTCAAAGAGGATCGCTAGACAGTGACCGACGGCGCGTCCGTCTGCCGCGCTCAGTTTCTGTCTTCTCGAGTTGTAGGCGCTTCTCTCGTGAATCCGTTTAAGAGGTTCCTCATTCCGTGGGAAAGAAGGCGCTCTGATTGAGTAGATGAAATATTAGGAGTCACTCGGGCATTCGGCGATCGGAAGTGACAGGGAAGGACATTCCTTCTCTTCGGATTCATGCCACGTACGAGTGAGGCTGACCCCCGTGGGAAAGTCTCCACAGAGATTATCTCAATGAGCGTTCAACAGGTAAAGAAAAAGACCAGGATCGATAACAAGAAATTGATTAATTGTTGTATTTACAGTTAAGACAAAAGAAATGGTTATATTATTTCACTTTAAACGTTTATTCAGAGTTTGGAGCAATCTTTCACGATTCCAGGATATTTCAGTGGAAATGAACACAACTAAATTTCAGTTTTAGTTCAAGTTTTCAGGAAAATTGTATGAAACATTTATGTGTAAATAATGCATTCAAAACTGGCACGAAAGCGCTTGAGCACCATTTTGTGTTTCCTTTCCTTCGTGGTTTTATTCATCATATATATATATATATATATGTGTGTGTGTGTGTGTGTGTGTGTGTGTGTGTGTGTGTGGAATATACACGTACGATTCTTCATGATAAAATCGCTCCCACCAGAATTCGAACCTATCACCTCTTGAGTAGAAAGTAGCGGATTCAAACCCTGGTGGGGCGATTTTTTTCATATATATATATATTATATATTATATATATATATATATATATATAAATTATATATATATATAACTAGTAATGTAAAAAGATATTTTCATATAATTAACAATCGTATAACGATCGGGTGTCATAAAGTGTCATTTGTTTAAATCTGAATTCAAATTTTGTTAAATGCCCTTCATTTTTTCTTTGAGTGTGTGCCAGTAAACATTAAATGAATCGCTCCTCGAGCACCGAAAACTGAAAGAGGATGTTCTTCTGAAGGATCGTCTCCGTGCGGCTCTAATCCTTCCCGCTTAATTAATATCAGTAACATGGGAAGTTTCGAATCACGGAGAATACAATCCATGTTTAAGGAGAAACTTATTATATTCGAACTTAAGGTTGAGAGCAAAGAGAACAAAGGTAGAGTGAAAGGTACACACCAAAGTTTCATAAATTTATTTAGCAATTTTTTCTTTAAATTTTATTTTTTTGGCGAACTTTCTGCAACTGTACGTTGAATATATATATATACACACACACTATACCTTTGATTAACTTTGGTTAGCTTCCGCCCGAATTGTTCATTCTGACGAAGGTCAAGCTTTTCACTCCACCTTAGATCTACAGTTTAACGTGGAATCCGAACCACGCCCCATCAGTAGTCTAGCGTCTTAACGACAAGGCCACTTAGGGTTCTACTTTCTTTATTGTGTGGAAGGATGAACAGCTGGGTTTTGCTGCGCGCTGGCTACCGTCGGGTCTCGAACCCAGGGCCGATGGATTCGTAGTCAGCGACGCTAACCACTACACCACCGAGGCGCATATATATATATATATAATATATATATATATATATATATATATATATATATATATACAAACTCAGAATGGTCCCTCAAAAATACAATAGTTACCCCTTTTTCTTTGATTTATTCAATCCGACGTGAATGCAACGAGTCTTTTACTTATATAGAGGTTCTGAATGTAGTGGGACTAGGCTTCCTTTAAACCCTAGATCCATGTCCCAAAGCTGGATCCTGTCTGCTTTGCAGATAGCTGGTGAGGGAAGCTATATTTATGGGACCTCTTTGCGAGAGACCCGTTGCCCACGTCGGGCTAGCATCATGAAAAGAAAAACTATGGTATTTGTCATTTACCATTACTTATTCGGACTATAGTGGATTTAATTTTCCCAGAAGAGTTCCTTGTTCCATGCACGGTCTGTGTTTAACATATATATATATATATATTTAACTGCAAAGAACACGCAGTATAAACAACGTAAAGAACGACGCTTGTATAGGAGATATTCCGCGCAAGACGAGAGAGAGAGAACGAAACAAATGAAAAATGAGGTAACCACCCGGGAATCGAACCCGGGATCTTCCGATTGCCGGTCAGATGCGATATATATATATATATATATATATATATATATATATATATATATATATATATATATATATCAGGTGTCCCAGAAAAATATTCCTATTTATAAATAAATGTTCTAAGCTAAAAAGGAATCTAGAATCAAAGACAGACGCAATAGGTACGTAAAACATAGGAGTTTATTAACCTTAATTAACTAACATGTTCAGTGTAATCGCCATTTTTTTTTCTAACACAATATTCAACCTTACACAAATATTTAACAACATTTTTGGAAATAGCTCAGCTGTGATGTTGCTGGTTCCTCATAGACTTTGGTCTTTACTGTAGGTCTTCCTATGCAGGAAGGAGGGGCCAAGGGCAAGCGCCCGTAAAAATGCCCCCCCCCCCACATATAAATAGGAGAGAGCTGAAATCAAGGTTGTCAAGGCTGATGGTGCCTTTTTTTTTTATAAATTTTGTAAAGTTGTGTAGTGTGTAAAATGCATGAATGTGTAGTGAAGAATAGAGGGAGAAGTGTGTATTTGAGAACATGCTGGACTGCTCACAGGATAGATAAGACAAAAAGAACAGCTAAAGAGGACAGTGACGAGAGAAACGGGAGTTTTAGCACTACTTGTCTCCTGCCTAACGTCCCCCTTGGAGTACTTCCCTGGTCGATTGGTGTCTACAATCTCCTCTTCCTATTCTTGGTAGAATAACTACTGTCTTTTATGTAGCCCCACCAAAAATGTCAGGGGATGTAGATGCGCCTCGGTGGTGTAGTGGTTAGCGTCGCTGACTACGAATCCATCGGCCACAGGATCGAGATCCGGTGACGGCAGCTGGCGCGCAGCAAAACCCAGCTATTCATCTTCCATACAATAAAGAAAGTGTTTAGTAGATAAATGGGTACCCTGAGTAACCTTGTGGTTAAGACGTTGGGAGGTTGGTGGGATGTGGTTCGGATTCCACGTTAAATTGTAGGTCTAAGATGAAGTGAAAAACTTGACCTTCGTCAGAATGAACAATTCGGGCGGAAGTAAACCAAAGGTTATATATATATATATATATATATATATATATATATATATATATATATATATATACAGGGTGGAGCAGAAGTCGGGCACCATAGGGTAAATCACAGTAAAACACTGAAGTTGTGCACCACAGGGTAAATACAATATTCGAAATAATGACCATTGAGTTGAAAAAAATTTTTGATTCGTTGTACATGTCTGAACACTTCCTAGCACGCTAACGCTGATCATGGAACAGTAAAATCTAATTTTTCCTTTCAATTGATCTATGTCTCTGAGTCATTCAACGAAGACGACAAAGAGTAATTAACAATTAACAAACATCATATGTACAGCAAATCGGAAAGTGTTATCAAATTAATGGTCACCAGTTCGAATGCTGAATGTAATTTATTCTATGATGGGCAACTTTAGCTCCACCCTGTATATTCGAGAAGGCTATCTTTCAGCCTTTTCGTGTACATTCGAACAGGAGTTTTCTTTTTATATAAAGAAAAACACGAACGAATAAATAGTATAGGTTGAGAGAAAATATTTCGATAGATGAGTGGTCCTCAAATGAAATATGACGCTACTGCGGGAGTCATGCATCGTTTATTACAGTAGTACTCATTGCGTGGCTTGCGAGCCAAATGCGGCTCGTGATGGCCTAAGTGGCGGTTCTCGATGCATGGAATGAGAGAGAGAGAGAGAGAGAGAGAGAGAGAGAGAGAGAGAGAGAGAGAGAGAAATTTGGATATATTCAATTTATATACGGGGCTCCAATAAACCTTAGTCCCCCAGCCCATGGCCTAAACCATTAGAGGTACAGTAAAAATAAGCATACCTTACAAAAGAGAATTTAATCCTGCATTTAATGAGAAACAATTCAAACGTGGTGTTCCCGCCATTGGCTTCCAAGACAGCCTGAATTCGCTTTGGGTAGCTTGCCAAAAGTGACGTGAATAGATCTTGATCATTACGCAAATTTGCTAAAACAGTTTCAATGTGTTGCGTCATTGTATCCTTCGAAAATCGATTTGCTGCAGGTTCTTGAAACAAGAGACATTCAACCTTGTCCTTTATAACTGATCCAATGTGTTCACAGACGTTCAGGTCAGGAGAATTTCCTGGCCATTCTTCATTTCCAAAGAAATCGATCTCATGGTTCCGCAACAACTGTTGAGTGGCTAATGCCTTAAAGCAGGGGGCCTTATCGTGCAGAAGTGTGACCTGATCGACATCCATAACATTGTTTGGGTTTCTTAGAAAAGGAATGACATGCTGGGATAGAATAATATTACGAAAATACTGTCCATCCCAACTCTGACCATTTGGCTTCAGCACCCACATGAGCTTCTTTGCAGTGAACAAAACAAACACACCAACACAGTCTGGACTTTTTAATAATTCGCGATAACGTTCATTGTCATCGATTTCATCTGGTGTTGTGGCCCACACTCGATCATTTTGGTAGTTAGGCCGACGTGTTACGTAAACAAAAAATTCATCGGAGACAGCTAAATGCATGAAATCATCCATATCCCAATCTTCAAGATAATGGGCAAACCACATTCTGTCATCGATGTTAAGTTGAGTTTTTCTTGGCTTTGGAAGTTCATGCTAAGGCTATAAACCTTGCCTTGCCTATGACGGTACAGTCGAATGATCTCACCACTAACGATCTTTCCTCTCAACACTTCGATCTCTCTAGAAAGTTTAGCACAGCTGTTTTTCCGCTTACGCGTACCGCTTTCAATGATGTCCTTTGTTTCCTGAGAGAGTGGCAAATTTGGGCGCCCAGATTTGGTTGTATCCATTTCACATTCATCCAAAGTTTTATTCCAATTTCTTTTGACGAAGTCCTCACTTCTTCGCAACTTTTTGGCAACCCATGAACGTGTTATAAAGGTGGCTCCAGCATCACGAGCTTCCCGAAATGTTATTGCTCGTATGCGATCTATCACACATTGCCTCTCCGAATCACCAATTAATTGAGAAGCCATTATATTATCACTTTATCAGCTAGAGTAATTTTAATACCTGCAATAAATAAAGAATTTTATATATTTTTATAATCACTAAAAACTATTTCGATATAAGTAAACATGTAAGCTGCAAATGGGGGGGGGGGGGCTAAGGTTTTTTGGAACCCTTAGGATCGTCATCACAAAAGAACAGCTGATGAGCTGTATATATATATATATATATATATACAGTATATATATATATATGCTATTTAATTTATTTAATTATTATATATATATATATATATATATATAATATATATATATATATATGATGAATAAACCCACGAAGGAAAGGAAACACAGAATGGTGCTCAAGCGCTTTCATTTAATGACATCCTCAGGAACACTGAAGTACATAAAGGGTTACAGCCTATATATAGGTTACAGAAAAAAAAAAAAAAACTATATATATATATATATATATATATATATACAATAAACGGAGAGAGAAAAAATTAAAAAATAAAAAATTATTAAACATTAAAGGATTGTGGAAGGAGCATACAAATTTGTTAGGAAAACTACCGATTTTTAGCACAAGATTAGCACAAGATCAAATTAATTGTTTTCAACCAATGTTATAGGAAAAAAAAAATAGCCCTACCAATAATTCAGGCATTAAATTATCTATAAAATTGGTTGTAAACAATGTGATTCCTTTTACATAGGTCAGACGGGAAAGGATTTGCACACACGTATAAAACAGCATCAATATTCCGTTAGAACAGGACAGTCGTCCAGTGCCCTTTTTGTCCATTTGTCAGAGTTATCCCACTGTATTGATTGGAATAATGCTTCAGTTTTATTTCACTCTAGCAACATTGTTAATAGAAATATTCTTGAGTCTGCCATTATCCAACTCACAAATAACTTCAACATAAGCAAAGGTCTTTTTCAACTCGATCCTGTTGTTTTGAATTCTTTCAAAACAGATTTAGATAAGAAGGGTAGAACGCTAAATCTTTGGTAAACTGGTATGCTACTCAAATAACTTGTATTTTTTTAAATTTATTTTTATATACATCGAACCTAAAGAAGGGCAAAGTGCTAAAACCCGGGCAGATTTCCAGTATAAATTTGTATTTTTTTTTTTTTTTTTTTAACATTGGTTGGAAATAATTCATTTGATCTTGTGCTAAAAATCGATATTTTTTCCTTACAAATTTGTATGCCTCGATAATCCTTTAATTTTTAATTTTTATTTTTATTTCTCCGTTTATTGCATATATATATATATATATATAATATATATATATATGATGAATAAAACCACGAAGGAAAGGAAACACAGATGGTGCTCAAGCGCTTTCGTCTAATGACATCCTCAGGAACACTGAAGTACATAAAGAATTACAGCCTATATATAGGTTACAGAAAGAGAAAAAAAAAATATATATATATATATATATACACAATAAACGGAGAAACGAAATTAAAGGATTGTGGAAGGGGGCACACAAATTTATAAGGGAAAAACTATCGATTTTTAGCACAAGATTAAGATTTGTTTCCAAACAATGTTATAGATAAAAAAAAAAATAATAAAATAAAAATAAAATATATATATACAAATTTATACTGGGAATCTGCCCAAGTTTTAACACTCTGTTCTTTTTGTATATAAAAATTGAACAATTATCGATTTTTAGCACAAGATTAAAAGATTTGTTTCCAATGTTATAGATAAAAAAAATATATATATATACAAATTTATACTGGAAATCTGCCCGGGTTTTAGCACTCTGCCCTATTTTTTTGTATATAAAAATTGAAAAATAAGTTATTAGGGTGGCATACAAATTTTACCAAAGATTTAGCGTTCTACCTTTCTTATCTAAATCTGTTCTGAAGGAATTCAAAACAACAGGATCGAGTTGAAAAAGACCCCACTAAGAAGGCCATTTTTTCTTCAATGTTTCTCCGCGCCCTTAGGATCGCCAGTCCGGAATACATCGATGCCGAATTAGAAAAAATCAACGGTATTGGAAGTGATCTGTGTTATCCATCTGCGTTTATGGAATCTTGTCTCAACAAGGCAAAACGAACTTTCTATCGCGTCAATAATAACACTCGTACTTTGTCAAAAAATATTTTAGTACTTCCATTTTTCCCGGGCTTTTTAGGCATTGCTAATGTATTTAAACTTTTGGATATTAATGTAGTATTTTCATATAACAATATTGTGGAAAATATCAGAGTAAAAAATAGTCCTACCAATAATTCAGGCATTATCTATAAAATTGGTTGTAAACAATGTGATTACTTTTACATTGGTCAGACGGGAAAGGATTTGCACACACGTATAAAACAGCATCAATATTCCGTTAGAACAGGACAATTGTCCAGTGCCCTTTTTGTCCATTTGTCAGAGTTATCCCACTGTATTGATTGGAATAATGCTTCAGTTTTATTCCACTCTAGCAACATTGTTAATAGAAAAATTCTTGAATCTGCCATTATCCAACTAACAAATAACTTCAACATAAGCAAAGGTCTTTTTCAACTCGATCCTGTTGTTTTGAATTCCTTCAGAACAGATTTAGATAAGAAAGGTAGAACGCTAAATCTTTGGTAAAATTTGTATGCCTCCCTAATAACTTTTATTTTTCAATTTTTATATACAAAAAAATAGGGCAGATTGCTAAAACCCGGGCAGATTTTCGGTATAAATTTGTATGTATATATATATATATATATAATTTTTTATCTATAACATTGTTTGGAAACAAATCTTTTAATCTTGTGCTAAAAATCGATAATTGTTCAATTTTTATATACAAAAAGAGCAGAGTGCTAAAACTTGGGCAGATTTCCAGTATAAATTTGTATATATATATTTTATTTTTATTTATTTATTTTTTTTATCTATAACATTGTTTGGAAACAAATCTTAATCTTGTGCTAAAAATCGATAGTTTTTCCTTATAAATTTGTGTGCCCCCTTCCACAATCCTTTAATTTCGTTTCTCCGTTTATTGTATATATATATATATAATATATATTTTTTTTTTTTTCTCTTTCTGTAACCTATATATAGGCTGTAATTCTTTATGTACTTCAGTGTTCCTGAGGATGTCATTAGACGAAAGCGCTTGAGCACTATTCTGTGTTTCCTTTCCTTCGTGGTTTTATTCATCATAAATATTTTTCACGTGTTACTTTCGTGAAATAATTATATATATATATATATATATATATATATATATATATATGAAAATTATTTCACGAAAGTAACACGTGAAAAATATTTATTCATATATATATATATATATATATATATATGGGGTGACGCAAAAGTCGCGCATCATAGGAATTTTCAGTGTTGGCTATAATATATTATTTTTTTCTTTTAGGTAGGGGATGGTTGTGAAATTAACAATAGACGAGAGGGTGAGTTTGGTTTTAATGTATGGAATACCAGGTACAACAAATCGATGAAGCGGTACAGAATTTAAATTCTGTACCGATTCATCGATTTGTAGTACCTGGTATTCCATGCATTAAAACCAACCTCACTCTCTCTTCTATTGTTAATTTCGCAGCCATCCTCTAGCTAAAAGAAAAAAATATATATTATCAACGCTGAAAATTCCTATGATGCGCGACTTTTGCGCCACCCTGTATATTATACACGTGAAATTAATAAATGATACACACCTACAAGGGACAAATAAAACCGACTCCAAGGCTTTCGTTGACGAAAGGTATCGTTAATCACATGAAAAAACCTTGGAATTACTTTTATTTTCCTGTCGGTATATATATATATATATATATATATATATATTATGGAGTCTCTGTTTATTTATAAACTAAAACCAGACCTAAATTCTGACGAATCATCGATAGATCTGCTATGTTTTGGTTAAGGTACTAGTTTATTTTATTTACATTTCAGTTTTAATGCTTTTACTTTTTATAATTTTAACTTTTTAACTTCACATTTATTTACCTTTTAGTTTTAATGTTTTACATTTTCTTAGCTACTTTTTATAATTTTTTAAGTTTATTTTAAATTGTTATTAAGCAATTTGTATTTTGTAATTTTGTATGTGATTTGGAATTTTATTGTTTTAGCCCTGAAGATGGAATTAGTGCATTCCGAAACGTTGGTACTATTAAACCTTGAAGGATGTTTGTATTTTCTCTGGTGTTCCTGTTCATTATTAAACTGCGTTTTCCACGCCACCAATCAATAGCCGATATATATATATATATATATATATATATATATATATATATATATATATGAAATGAAAATGAAAAGGTTTATTGGCAGACTATAGTCCATATGACAAATATTATTAATACAATGACAGTTCATATACTAAGGATAGAAATATATACAATTGATTAGAAATAATACTGTAATGTCGAAGTTAAGTGGAGCTACAGACAGACGTTTTCGTACTAAGAAGTTCATAGCTTAGAGCCTTAGAGGATAAATGGCAGGACTCATGGATAGCTTGGATGATCGGGTTGGTTGATTTTTTAATTCTTTGCATTAGACTGTGTTGAGCACGTCTTGTTACCTCCGGGAAGCTCGGGACATTGCGGGTGGCAAACATTTGCGAAGCTGAGCATCTCGGGGGTAATTTATGTAAGAGTCTAAAAGACCTGTTGTACAGCAAATTTAGAGTTCTGCCAGAACCTTTTATATAATTCACCCACAGTTGCTGTCCGTATATATTACTACAGAAAGTACGAAAGAGAGTGTCTTTAGCTTCACTTGTACAGAATCGAAAGTTCCTTATGGTCATATTCGCTTTAGCACACAGGCTTCGAGATTGTTTTCTTATATCTGAGTCATCACTCAAGAAGCTGGTAATAGTTTGCCCCAAATACTTAAACTCTTGTACTTCCTCAATTACTTCACCATTCATTTTAAACCTTATATCAGCTGGCTGAATACAGCTTTTAGGATGAAATTGCATAACCTTAGTTTTTGTAACATTAAAAAGAATATCATGTTTCTGTGAATACACTTCGCAGACTTTTAGTAGCCGATCCAGACCTTTAACAGAGGGACTTATTAACACCATATCATCGGCATAAACTAAGTTATTTATCCTTGTGTTATCTATACAACATCCCACTGTTTCCTCATTAAGTGAAGCAATTAATCCGTCGATATAGACATTAAACAGCATAGGGGAGAGCAAGGAGCCTTGTCTCACCCCGTAAGAGGAGCCAAAACACTCAGATAGTACATTGCCCCACCTAACAGTGAAATATTGCTGGGAATACCAAAATTTCAATAAATTTAATATGTACATGGGAACCTTCCTGTCTTCTAGTTTTGCAAATAAAATATTGTGGTTCACCCTATCATATGCCTTACTTATATCTAGGAAACAGCTATAAATAGTTGAATTACTGTCAATGTATTTAGATATTGTTTCTTTAAGTACATAGATACACAGGTCAGTTGAGTGGGACCTTTTAAAACCAAACTGATTAGGAGATGTCCATAGGAAATCATTTAATCGGTGTAACAAGAGTTTTTCTAGTAGTTTCGAGAAGCAGGAAGCGACAGCAATAGGCCTGTAATTATTGCTGGACAGACTGTCTCCGTACTTATTTTTGACCAGGGGCAAGATATATACCCTCATGAACTCTGCAGGGATATAGCTATGAGCCAGCATGGCTGATAGGAGCAATGATATATGCAGACATACTACGTCATTTGCAAATTTTAAGTGCTCATTCGATAAGTCATCTACCCCTGACGCAGAACCAGTCTTTAACTCTTTAATTAACCTCTTTACTTCAGAAACTGATATCAAAGTATTTTCCCTTATATTATATTATATTAGTATTATATATATATATATCCGATTAATAAAATTAATTTTTTTGGCAGTACTCGAGGGGTGGCATTCGAAGCTCATTTCTACACCTATACTTCTTTAAATACTTATTTTCATACCTCTACTTATAACGCCCGATATGCCATCCCCACCGTACCATTTATAATATAGAAGTACCACATCCACATTTGATTTTACTTTTACGTTGTAAACATCGGAAAGAAAATTATTATGAGCCTTTTTTCGTGTTAATTTCAGTATCGCCGAAGAGTGAGCTGAAATTAGTTTTTCAAAGACAGAACACCGAATAACTCACCAAGAAAATGCTCTAGAAGGACGTTCTTTGGAGCTGCGCACGTGTTCGCATGGAAGTCTGACACGTGTCTCTCTTTGACTCCTCAACGATGCACGTGCGCGATTATTTCTTCGAACTCCAACGTTTACGCTTTTGTGTGTGTGTGTGTGTGTGTGTGTGTGTGTGTGTGTGTGTGTGTGTGTGACTTGGAAAGATATTGAATTTTTATTGGCACGAAAAAAATATTTATGCTAAGATCAAGGAATTGCTAAAATATAAGATATAAATATTAAATCATTTAGAACATAAATATTATTTTGTATATTGTTATATTACTGCTTACAAAAGATACAGAAAATCAAGTTTTGAATACAATATATAAAGTAATATACAATAAGTATTATTCCGTGTCAAATGCACCTCCTTAGAATCAATATTCTTCATTGCCTTTGGTTCCAATTTTCAACCATCCGTTTCGAATCCGTTTGCGCCCTCTTGAGCCCCGATGGTGGGCACCTGAACCCTCTTCGATGATTCATTATTCCCTTCACCATATTTCCAACATCATCCTTTAACATCGCTGCACGCACCATTCCTAATTCGATCTTGGTTCCATCATCTTCTGGTAATACAATTGGCGGGATCTCCATCGTGTTTAATAAAAGGCAAATAAAGGGATATTGAACGCATTCACAATGAAGAGCTTTCCTCCACGGCTATATACGGACGTAATAAGATTTAATTGAAGCCTCTCTCGATTTATTACACGCAGACTGAGGGCAAACCCTCACTTCGTCTCGCTTCGAGAGGGGAACCAAGGGGAAATGGAAAAGATCTTTTAGAGATGTGTTTTATGCATGAATATTTTTAATTAAATTAATTTTAGATAAAAATACCAATAATCTTAAAGCATTTTAGCGATGACGAGGAAATCGAAGTCGTATATAATAAAAATCAATATCAGTAAAACGATGTACATCATTTATTTATCATTTCAAACACCTCGAAACTCTTACTTCATTAACAGTGGGTAAAATAAAATAAAATAAAATATAATGAATTACAATGATTAAAACTGCAAAATTAAAAGACTGATAAAACAATTAAAAAATAAAAGTCAAACATTAATGGCACTAGAACTGAAATTAAGAAAAAAAATAACTTTGCATCTTAGAAAAGTATAAAAGTTCAACAGAGAAAAAGTTGCAGCTTATCTTTGACTAAAGTTTATAAATTTAGAGGGACTCCGTAATTTTCCGGCCTGACGTCGTTCTCTCAACCTGACATTTAATTGAAAAATTATTTTGGAATAGATTAAGTGAGGTTAGGTTGGGTTAGGTAAGTTAGTTTATTAGTGTCGATAAAATGTCCAGTTCACGAAATAGGTTTAAGTTTTTCCGACACTGGGTGGTTGTATATGAGTGGATGCTCTCGTACTGGAAAGAGGAGTAGTTTGGAGTAAAAGTTGGGCTCAGACGGACTTACAAAAGTGCTCATATTTATAGTTTTTATGGCTTTTGGTTTCTACATTGTAAAACCCAATAGAATGGTCGCACTTATATTGATAAACCAAAGAGGACTTAATTAAATCAGGCAGTTTATACTGTATGTTGAACATTTTATACCTATTGTTCTATATGGCTTAAAAGCAACTCTGAAATACGACTGGAGATAAAACTTTTGTACTGTTTTTACCAATTCATCCTGGATTGTAAAGTTCAATTTTTGTAAAACTAACACTGTTCTTAAGAACACTTACTGTTGTAGGTTGTCGTAAAGGGTTAACAAGTTTATTTAAAGTTTAACCAATTATGAAATTATGAAATTTAAAAAATAATAATTCAGTATGGAGTTTAAAGTATGAACTACACATATTATAGTTCACTGTATTTGTTAATGGCGAAATTAAGTTACCTTTAAATTTAAGAGATATGAGTGAGCTGAATTGGTTACTTAATTCCATGAACATGGGTTTGCAAATGACTAATGTCTCAAAATGATTTTGATTTGAAGTGATTGTAATATACCAAAAAAAAACCTATTCAATTTTAAAATTAATTCAATATTAGGAAGTTTAGAATTTAAATAATTTAGAAAATGAGAACACGCGACCTGTTTCTAAATAGCAAAAATATATGATCGACATATCGTTGGTAACAAAAGAATTTAAATCTAGGTGTATCAGTTATTCAACCGTTTCACTTCTTTTTCAAATAAAAATGCATTAGCATACTTGGGTCCCAGTGGCGGCATCTTATTTGATAACAGTCTATCATTGTGTAATATTTGTCAATAAACGCAGACTGAAGAAATGCAAAGAGAGTATTGCCAAACCGCTATACTTACTATGGAGGAAATCACTCGACACAGGACAAATTCCACTCCCCTTGAAGAACGCGAACATTGCCCCCTATTTAAAGGTAGTAACAGAGCAATGCCCAAGAATTAACGGCCAGTGGCTCTCACCTCACACCTTATAAAGTGTTTTGAAAGCATAATTAGAGGCAAAACTACCTACTACCTACAAGAAAAAGATTTATACAACCCAAATCAACATGGCTTCAGGGCTGGAAGATCATGCCTATCACAGCTATTAGACTACCAGGAGAAAATACTGGAAACATTGTGTCGAGGACAAAACATAGCTGTGATATATACGGACTTTGCTAAAGCCTTCGATAAATGTGACCATGGAATCATAGCACACAAACTTAAGAATACAGGAATTACTGGAAAGTAAGGAAGGTAGATATTTAATTTCTTGACGTAAAGAACACAAACAGTGGTGGTAAAAGGAGTTAAATCGGAAGTCTCGGAAGTCGTGAGCTCTGTCCCACAAGGGACAGTATTAGCTCCCTTGCTGTTCAGAATAATGATTGCAGATATTGATGCAGATATTAAGGACAGTATTGTATCATGCTTCGCAGATGACGCTAAGATATGTAAGGAAATATTGAACGAAGGTGACATAAGAAAATTACAAAACGACATTGAAACATTATTCCAGTGGGCAAAAGACAACAATATGAAGTTCAACGAAGAAAAATTCCAACTTCTAAGATATGGTAATAACAAGGAGCTACAGAAAAAAGGGTACAAAACTATGCAAGCCAAACAGATAACACCAAATCCACAAGTCAGGAATCTTGGAGTAATAATGTCGTCGGATGCAGAATTCAGAGAGCACTATAACATCAAAATTACAACGGCTAGAAAAATAATGGGAATCATCTGGAGAAGCTTCTGCAGCAGAAAAGCAAACATCATGCTCAAATTATGGAAGAGTCTAGTCCTATCAGTAATTGAGTATTGCTCAGTACTTACAAGCCCGTACAGAAAACGAGACAGTGCGAACATTGAAGCTATACAAAGGATTTTTACGGCTAAGATAGAAGAAACGGAAGGTGAAGACTACTGGTCTCGACTGCAATCCCTGGAACTCTACTCTCTCGAAAGACGGCGCGAGCGGTACACAATAATATACATATGAAAAATACTTGAGGACTCTGTCCCTAACCTTAGAAATGAAAATAGAAACAAACTGGAATGAGAGAAGAAGCAGATTTTGTACGGTCCCAACTGCAGTGGGACAAGGGGGCCATGAAAACGAGGATGGAAAATATCCTCAGAATACGAGGCCCAAAGCTTTTCAATGTCCTACTAAAAGAAGTGAGGAATCTCCAGCACACCGACCTGAATAACTTCAAGAACCAGCTGGACAGATTCCTGTGCAAAGTCCGTGACCAGTCATGGGTGACTGGCTACGAGGGCAGGAGGAGATCAGACAGCAATTCCCTCCTTCACCAAATCCAGCAAATGAGGCGGGATGGTGCAGAGGAGTCGACCGCATGTCCATCCTGAACCGTCGTTCAAACTCACCTAAAGTAACTTAAGTAAGTAAACAAGGAAAGAAATTCTTTACTTAATACGTCTATCAAATGCATAGCAGTTGTACTCAAAGTTTATTTTCATGCCTATACTTATATATATATATATATATATATATATATATATATATATATATATTATATATATATATATATTATTAGGGTGGCCCTTAGTTGTATGTGATTTTCTGAAATGAAATATTTTCATCTCCCAACCTCCAAAGTTGTTCTAATCCATGTAAAAATGCTCTGTGTAAAATTTCAGCTCAATCAGACAATATTAAGATGGCCCCCAAAGGCCCTAAAGTTTCAGATTTTAACAATGTTGATATTTTTTCATATAAAACCGTTTTTATCTTCTTTACAGTGTTTTATTCGAAAGAAATATAGAATATGATCGAAAGAGAATTCAATTTACAATAAATTTAGTTATAACCATTATTTACTTAAAACCAAAATTGGACGAGATATTCACGGAAATTGAAAAGTATCATAAGTGCGTAAAAAAACCGCTTCTGGAAGGTTCTAGAAAGTTCTGCGCTTGCGGCCTATATAAGCGGCGTAATTATTTGTTGTAAATAAAATTCACTTTCGATTATGCTTTGTGATTATTTTCCCAAACAAAATTTGCAAATGAATTATAAAGGTTTTATATTAGAAATACCAATTATCGGTGAATTTTGAAACTTTAGGGCCTTTGGGGGCCACCTTAATATAGCCCAATTGAGCTGAAATTTTGCACAGAGCACTTTTTTATATATTGGAAGAAGATTAGAGGTTGGGAGCAAGTAATTTCAAAAGTTGAAAAATAAGGGCCACCCTAATATATATATATATGTGTGTGTTTCTACCTCGTGGTGTACGGACGTTTTTGTTTCCGCTCTGTGTAATATCGAAATAACTAGTGTTTATAAGTTCAGCGGTAAATTCTATCTTATACCAGTGTTATAATGTTATAATGTTATAATGTTTCAGACCAACAAAGACCCTAGGATCCACTCATGGCTGGTCTACCTAACTGTGTTCGTAATTGTGTATTGTGCATGTCCTCCGTGGTGGCGGAGGGGACCTACAATTTTACGTGGGTTCCGAACCACAAGAACATAAGAAATTTATGTAAGAACATAAGAACATAAGAATTTTTTATAGTGGGCACACTAGGGGCCACTTCGGCACATCGAGGTGGCTCCACTATGTAAAAACTGCCTGTACATTGGCAACAACCAATTTTTACAAAACTAAATAATTATCAATTTAAAACTAATTAATTATCAATTTAAAACTAAAGATAGAATCTCTGGATCCAGAGGATCAAGTCATAATAGACTACTATCCACAAATATGTTACACTCTATATCTATTTATAACCGACATGCAAATATATCAGATCCAAAGAATCCAGTCAATTTCATTACGGTATCCATCAATACCAGTACCTTGCCAACCAAAAATAAGTCACGGTCCATATCAATTGCGGACCAAGTCACAATTTACAACCATATACATTACAATATATATACTTAGGAGGAAAAGTGTAGGTGTGGCTGTAAAGACTGTACAGTAATGTAGAAATGTGTGTGCACCCATTTTGGGTCTCCCATTTAAAGGTGTTTGTGGGGCAAGTGAAGATCATGAGTTTTTCAATACCTCACAGTACTATGGGGGGCACCGCTCGGCAGAGGAATCTCTTTAAATGGGGTGTGTAAGGACAGAGAGTATCCCCTAACCCAAGATGCTGCCTCCCTATATCCCACAACACTTGTGTTGAGCTGTGGGATCTATCACCTAAATGTACATAATATATATGAAATAAACTAGTACCATTCATGCAATAAAAATGGGCTTAAACACTATCACCAGATGTCCCTTGCAGACATCAACTATCCAACCTTCTTTTGAAAGAATCAATTGTATCTGAAGTCACCACTTCTTCTGTCAGACTGTTCCAAAACTTAATTACTCTGTTTGTAAAACTATGTTTTCTTAAATTTGTTCTACATCTTGGCTTAAATAATTTCATACTATGACCTCTAGTCTGGTTATTGTGATCTTTAATGAAAAGAGAATCAAAATCTATCTTATCCAACCCTTAATTTTACTACCTTAAACTATACCCAATCTATCAACATATGCGTCTAATCGATTTTTAAACATGTTTATAGACGTGCTACTAATTACTTCTACCGGCAAACTATTCCAGCTATTTACTATTCTATGCGTAAAAAAGTTTTTGGCAACTGCTGTCTCGAACCTTCTACTTGTCAACTTACACCCGTTATTTCTAGTCCTATTATATTGAGATATTTCGAAAAAGCTATCTCTATCTACGTTATCGAACCCATTCATAATTTTGAAAACCTGGATTAGATCACCCCTTAGCCTCCTAGTCTCGAGTGTAGTCAATTTTAACTCTTTAAGCCTATCCTCGTACGACTTTGACCTAAGCGACGGAATCATCTTAGTTGCTCGTCTTTGAACTCTTTCGATTTTGTCTATATCTTTGCGCATATGCGGATTCCAAAATTGGATCGCGTACTCCAAATGGGGTCTAACTAATGATTTATAAAGAGGAACTATAATATCGCGCGATTTGTACTCAAAATTCCGAGCTATAAAACCTAACACTTTGTTCGCTTTATTGACCGCTGCTGTACTTTGTTTCGCTACTTTTAAATCACCAGTGACTATAACTCCTAAATCTTTTTCCTGCTCTACGCTTGTTAACTCTTTCCCTGACATACTATGCAAAATTACCGTTACGCGAACCTATATGTAAAATTTTGCACTTATCGACGTTAAATCTCATTTGCCATGTGACTGACCAATCAACGATTTTATTCAGATCATTCTGGATTTTACCTCTATCTTCGTCATTAATCGCCCTACCACCCAGCTTCGTGTCATCCGCAAACTTTGAAACTGTACTGACTAGGCCGACATCTAAATCGTTAATATATATATAAGAAAAAGCAAGGGGCCCAATACAGAACCCTGAGGAACGCCACTCGCTACATTAGCCCAACACGACTCCGCTCCATCAACGACCACCCTCTGTTTCCTACCTCGCAACCACTCTTCTATCCAATTTATTACTACACCCCTGATTCCATGAGCCTTAGTTTTCTCAATGAGTCTTTTGTGCGGTAGTACGGTGTCAAACGCTTTTTGAAAATCTAAATACACTACATCAACCGCCCGATGACTATCGTAAACGTCAACCACGCTTTGAAAAAATTCTAAAAGATTAGTTAAGCAAGATTTGTTTCGCCTAAAACCGTGCTGCGTATTTCTAACTAAGTTATGCAATTCTAAGTGTTCGACTATACGATCCCTAATTATTGATTCCAGTAGCTTACCTACAACAGACGTTAAACTGATTGGCCTATAATTTCCCGCCGCACCTTTATCGCCTTTCTTAAAGATAGGTGTTACGTTTGCTAACTTGAAATTATCTGGTACGCACCCTCAGAAATAGACGCATTAAAAATCTTTGTTAGCGGCACAACAATG
This sequence comes from Bathynomus jamesi, assembly GCA_023014485.1. NCBI lineage: Eukaryota > Metazoa > Arthropoda > Malacostraca > Isopoda > Cirolanidae > Bathynomus > Bathynomus jamesi. Next base: position 1,496,579 of record JAJOZX010000297.1, read on the forward strand.
CTATCTTTTAATTCTTTTAGTTGTATGGGATATATGGAATCCGGCCCCGGTGATTTACGCGTTTTCATTTTATCAATATAGCGCATTACCTCCCCTTCACTAACCACAATATTATCCAAAATATTACCATTATCAAAAGGTATTATGTCTATGACCGTAGGGATATTCGTTACATCTTCTATAGTAAAAACTGACGTAAAGAATTCGTTTAGCAAGGTAGCCATTTCCTTGTTTTCAGAAACTAGATCTCCGTTAACATTTTTCAACGGCCCCAAGACACTTTTTACTGGATTTCTATTGTTGACGTATTGAAAGAATCGCTTGGGGTTTTCTTTACCGTCACGAGCTATGGAGATTTCAAATTCGCGCTTGGACTTTTTTATTACACTTTTCGCTTCACGCCTTAGAGATATGTAGTTGTTTCGTAACCACAAATTGTCTTTATCGCACTTATGTAGCCTATAAGCCCTATCTCTACTCTTTATAATGTCTCCTACTCTAGAAGTAAACCACAAGGGCTTGTTATTTACTTTCGCACGCTTAATTTTGTACGGTACACATTCCTCATTTATAGTCCTAAATACTGTTTCAAACGATTCCCACATTAGTTTTGCGTTGGAGTTCCCCATTACGTTTTCCCAATTGACGTGTGACAATTTATTTCGAAATTTACAAAAGTCTGCGTGCTGGAAGTTAGGAATTTTAGTCGAGTTAGCTGGTTTCGAGTGACTTACTGAGAGGACAAACTCTACCATATTGTGATCGCTATTGCTTAACGGTTCTATTACTTGAAGATCAGTAATTAGCCTATCATCCGTAGTTATTACTAAATCTAAAATACTGTCCAACCTCGTAGGTTCCCCAACCTTTTGAATAAGAAAGCTATCCTCGAGAAAATTAACTAAACGATTACCTTCCGCGTCTCCCTGCATTGTATCGTAATTCACGTTGGCGCAATTAAAGTCACCCATAACTAAAGCCTGCTCACTACCTATTATTCTCTTTAGTTCACGATATAACGCTTCGTCCGTATCAGCTGTTTGATTAGGGGGCCTATATATAACCGCAACAACAAGTTTGAAGTCGTTCAATTTAAGTTCTGCTATAGTCGAATCTATTGGTTCTGGAATTGTGTGCTTTACTTCTATAACGTTCGCAATATTATCTTTGATATACAACATAACACCGCCTCCTCCCCTACCTATTCTGTTTTTAACAAAAAGTCTATAACCTCTAATTTGATGCTCCCCTACAAAGTCACGTGTTTCAGTGCTAAGCCACGATTCATTTATCGCAATTAAATCATAGTCTTTACAACCAATTAAAGAAAAAAATTCGTTTATTTTATTTCGTAAGCTACGAGCATTTAAGGATAGAACCTTCAAATTGTTTGTAATTGCGACACCTTCGCGAGCACAGGGGAAATTTGTGGAATTTACGCTGGGACCGTTCTATTTACGGCAGCCTGAAAAGAAGAGACAGTATTATGAAATTGGCAAAGAGACTTTAGGTTATTGTTAATATAGGTCGCCTTGCTGTAGAAATCGCTACGTTGGCTAATTCGAGGACGTATACCTGTTAACACAATCTTATTAGTTTTTTCCTTTAATCACTCTAGTAAGTCCCTGTACCTAGCCAGCAGTTCTTCCGATCTAGAATTTAAAACGTTATTAGTACCGACATGAATAACATACGTTGTGTCCTTGGCGGTACCATCTGTAAAATGGTCAACACTATTAGTTATATCCTCCACCCTTGCACCAGGGTAGCAGTAACGGCGCCTACGACGAGGGTTTCTCCCACAGAATTCCTCGAGCTGCCCTCGAACAATGGAATCGCCAACGAGTCGTATTTCCGGTTCATCAGCATCTTCGGAACTTAAAACAGAAAACTTATTGTTTGTTATTACTGGTAGACAAGTCTTAGGTTTTCTCAATGGTGCTCCATTACGCACTCGAACGAAGGGTTGGGAACTATGGGAAGAGAGAGGGCTATTAGTACTATTTATATTATTAGTAGAAACTGAGGCAGGAGCGGTCGTAACTGGAGTCTCAAGTGATTCTAATTTTGCCGTCAGGAGCATCACGTTTTCTTCAAGCCTCACTCTGGCCTCCCTCTCACGTTCTAACTCGTTCCTCAGGACTTCCATGCTTGAGCACCACTTGCAAACTAACTGCTCATTATTATTAGCCATTTTAAACGCGTAAGCGGAAAATTTCCCTTCACGCGACTGCAAGTACTTGACGGGGGTGCCACGCTTTTAATTAGTTAAAAAACAAACAAAACAAAAAACAGAAATAAAAAGAGCGTTTGGAAATTAATAAATTACAACGTAGGTCTACCGCGTGCTTATTGTGTCGTCACCTACCCAAACCCGCAAAAATGTTCTTAAAATGCAGAAACAGGTTCTTGTAACACAAATTTATACTAAATGAATATATAATTAAGCTACCGACGAAAGATCTGTAAAAGAAAGAATATTTAATAATACTTATCTGATCGTGATTCGACCGACTTTTTTCCTTGTTTTCCTTTTTTCTTTTTTTACACGGTGTGTGACCACACTCTACCTGATCTCCCGAAGGAAGAGAAAATGAACCTTATTTTCTGATAGATTTGAAGAACAAACAAGGGAAAATGAACCTTATGACTCCTCGTTTTCTGATAGATTTGAAAAACAAACAAGGCAAGCCACGTGCACTAGCCTTGGATTAATCAAATAATATAGTACTGAATAAAGTCAATAAATGAAATATATTCGTTAATGAATGATTAGTAACACGAAGTAATTTAGTTAAGAATGCACCAAACACTATTTTTTTTTAAAGACACCTCAACGAAAACCACTTATTCAATTGATAACACTGGTATTTATTACCAGTGAATTCGCGATAATAAATTATTAAGTGAAAGCCGGTGGCATACAGCTTGCACAACGAAAAAACATCAAATTGAAACATAAATTTAAAACACTTCGAACGGAAAAACAGCTCTGAGATTGTACACTAGGCCTAAGAAGGAAAAAGGTCAGTGCCATAAAAAGAAGGTCGAGTTATCGAGAGAAATTTGAGAACCGAGAAGAAGAGGAAAATAAAGGAGAAAATGGCAAAACATACGAAGAAATGTGTAAGTTGCGGGAAAATCAGAAAATTGAATAAAGCCGGATTATTGTAATGGAATGTGCCGCATATCAACTTTGCGATTGCAAAAATGAAGCAGACCAGACCTCGGGCTTAAACTGCATTCTGTGCAATACCTTTAAGCACTACGAATGCATGAACTTAGATAAAAAAGACAGGAAAATGGTAAATAGAATAAATAACAAAATCATAGGCCTTTGTGGTTTCTTATGCGTCAAGTGCATGGAAAACAATAGAAAATTAGTACAGAGGGGAACACAAAATGTTGAAATAGAAGAATCAAATACAGCAGTTTTACCGACAGAAAAACATGAAACAGAAAACCCCTGCACAACCGAGAAGGAAAAAGAAAACACACTACAGGGAGGGGCGAAAGCAGCCTCAGAAAAAGAGGTACCCACGGCAGAAGAGGGAGATATGAAATACACGCCGAAGAAAACAACCCCACTGAGTAGGGAAGTGGTGGCGAAGCAGAAGAAGGAAATAGAATCACATAAGACTCAGAGGGAATTTAAACGACGGGCCATATGCGAATATTATAAAATAGGTGCGTGTAAATATGGCTCAAACTGCATATACAATCACCATACAAAATGCTTCTATATGATGAGGAATGGGAAGTGCAAGTACGGACCAAACTGAAACTTTTTTCACCCTCGTATGTGCAGACAGTCAATTACTGAGAAAAAATGCCTGAACATAGAGCGCCCGCATTTTCACATAAAGGGTACACAAAGAAGAGAACGGGAAAGAACAGATCATATTCGACATAAAAGAAATAGCAAGAGTAATGAAACATATTTTTTAGAAGAAATGACGATAATAAAAGCTCAGCTTGCCCTTCTAACAAGGAGACAGATCGCCGCAAACATATGCACCACAACATTACACACATCACCCTCCTATTCAACACCACCCACCAATAATACAACAACAACAGTGGTATCATGGGCTGCAACCACAATACTCCCAAATGCAGCGGCCAAACCAATAACACCAAACAAGAACCGACATCGACCAGGAAACGACCATCATTCAGGAGAATCGAACACGAAGATTAGAAACCCGGTAAATGTATTATACACAATATACAAGGCCTCTATACGGACCATGCAGACTGCAAATTACAATACTTGCAAAATTTAGCTACGGAAACCAGCATAGATATCATATGTCTAACGGAAACACACTTACATAAGTGCGAAAAAGGCTGTGAAAACTGCATCGAGAATACTGAAATAGCATTGCTGGACTACAACATATACAGAGCAGATAGAGTGGCTAGACGAGGAGGAGGGTGTTGTATCTACGTGAAAAACACTTACACATGTGAAGTGAGGGTAAAGAAATCAAACAGCACAGTTGAAGTTATTATATTAGAAGTAAAAGAACTGAACCTAACCATTATGAACATCTACAGACCACCAAACACCACAAAAAGTGAATTCCAATTTGCTACAAATGAAATAGAAAACATATTAAAATTACTTGAAACTCCAGCAACAAATATTCTAATTTTCGGAGATTTTAATTTCCCATTCATATCATGGAAGAAAAATGACGAAGTTATATATGTTGAGAAGTTTCATGGCAACATTACTAAAGATGACAGAACCCAAGCAACAATGCTATTAGATATTATGGAACATTACGCCCTTACCCAGGAAATGTGAAGCCACGAGAAAGGAGAACGTTTTGGATTTAATCTGGACAAATAACAACGAGATAATAATAAATAAAAACGTAACGCACACAAAGTTCTCCGACCATAACCTCATCGATATACAATTGAAGTTAGCACCCAGAGGTCCGAAAACGCATCCTAGAGAGGCAGATGGAATATTTGAAGGCTTAAACATAAATTCAAAGAAAGTAAATTGGGAAAACGTAAATAAAGATTTAAAGGAGGTAAATTGGGAATTGCTACTACACGAGAAGACTCCACAAGAAATACTATGTATAATAGAGACGGAAACCAAACCTATAATACTGAAACATATTCCAGAGAGACAGGAAAGAAAACGTAGCAAGCTCGAGAGGAAAATCAGGACTCTATTCAGGCAACGAAGACAAACCGTAAAACATCTCCACAGATGCAGAACTGATGCAAAGAGACTCAAACTAGAGAGGAAACTTGGCGAAATAGAAATGGACCTAAAGCAAACATTCATACATAAGACAAACGAGGAGGAAAACAAGGTAGCAGAAAACATAAAAAATAACCCAAAATACTTCTACACTTTTGCGAAAAGGAAAATGCAGTGTAAGGAGAGTATTGGACCGTTGATAGACGGGGAGGCCGAATACACAAATGACCCGAAAGAAATAAGTGAACTGCTTAGGGAACAATTTAAATCTGTGTTTAGCACCCCTAAGTCCGAGATGGAAGTGGAAAACCCAGACGAGTTTTTCGACATTGATACAGATCAACCAAGAACAAATCCCGGCACAAACCTATTAATGGACTTCGAGTTCACGGAAGGAGATGTAATTACGGCCTTATCACAGATGCGAGACAATTCAGCGCCAGGGCCAGACACATGGAGTGCCACATTTCTGAAGAAATGCAAAGAGAGTATTGCAAAACCGCTATACTTACTATGGAGGAAATCACTCGACACAGGACAAATTCCACTCCCCTTAAAGAACGCGAACATTGCCCCCCTATTTAAAGGTGGTAACAGAGCAATGCCCAAAAATTATCGGCCAGTGGCTCTCACCTCACACCTTATAAAGTGTTTTGAACGCATAATTAGAGGCAAAACTACCTACTACCTACAAGAAAAACTTATACAACCCAAATCAACATGGCTTCAGGGCGGGTAGATCATGCCTGTCACAGCTACTAGACCACCAGGAGAAAATATTAGGAACATTGTGTCGAGGACAAAACATTGATGTAATATATACTGACTTTGCTAAAGCCTTCGATAAATGTGACCATGGAATCATAGCACACAAACTTAAGGATACAGGAATTACTGGAAAGCTAGGAAGGTGGATATTTAATTTCTTGACGCAAAGAACGCAAAGAGTGGTGGTAAACGGAGTTAAATCGGAAGTCTCGGAAGTCGTGAGCTCTGTCCCACAAGGGACAGTATTAGCTCCCTTGCTGTTCATAATAATGATTGCAGATATTGATGCAGATATTAAGGACAGTATTGTATCATGCTTCGCAGATGACACAAAGATATGTAAGGAAATATTGAACGAAGATGACATAAGAAAACTACAAAACGACATTGAAACATTATTCCAGTGGGCAGAAGACAACAATATGAAGTTCAACGAAGAAAAATTCCAACTTCTAAGATATGGTAATAACAAAGAGCTACAGAAAAAAGGGTACAAAACTCCGCAAGCCAAACAGATAACACCAAATCCACAAGTCAGGGATCTTGGAGTAATAATGTCGTCGGATGCAGAATTCAGAGAGCACTATAAAATCAAAATCACAACGGCTAGAAAAATAATGGGAATCATCTGGAGGAGCTTCCGCAGCAGAAAAGCAAACATCATGCTCAAATTATGGAAGAGTCTAGTCCTACCAATAATTGAGTATTGCTCAGTACTCACAAGCCCACACAGAAAAAGAGACATTGCGAGCATTGAAGCTATACAAAGGACTTTTACGTCTAAGATAGAGGAAACGGAAGGTGAAGACTACTGGTCTCGACTACAATCCCTGGAACTACTCTCTTGAAAGAAGGCGCGAGCGGTACACAATAATATACATATGGAAAATACTTGAGGGCTCTGTCCCTAACCTCAGAAATGAAATAAAAACAAACTGGAATGAGAGGAGAGGCAGATTTTGTACGGTCCTAGCTGCGGTGGGACAAGGAGCCATGAAAACGAGGATGGAAAATACCCTCAGAATACGGGGCCCAAAACTTTTCAATGTCCTTCCAAAAGAAGTGAGGAATCTCCAGCACACCGATCTGAATAACTTCAAGAACCAGCTGGACAAATTCTTGTGCAAAGTCCCTGACCAGCCATGCGTGGCTGGCTACGAGGGCAGGAGGAGATCAGAGAGCAATTCCCTCCTTCACCAATTCCCGCAAATGAGGCGGGATGCTGCAGAGGGGTCGACCGCAGGTCGATCGTGAACCGTCGTTCAAACTCAACAAAAGTATATATTCATCATGCATCAGTTTTAAGTAAAACAGTGAAAATATTTGTAAAATAAAGTTTTGCTATTTAGATCATTCTCATTATTTAACTAATTTTTGAAAAGTAAAATGGGAGGTGGAAGAACATGTAGAAAAACCAGACCTATTTTTGGGTTTCTTTTATATATTATTTGCGAAGAAAAATAGTTCCGTACGACAGATTATATGCAAGAAATTTGCGTATAAACTTCCAGGTTTATAAGCAAATTTATAAAAAAGTTTAAACTCGTTTAAAAAATCAAATTCATGAGCATCCGTAACAAGTGTTTCACAGAGATAATTATATAATCTTAGCTGTGTGTGTGGCCATTTACTTAAAGTTCAATTGAAGAGACATTTAAGATTTCTTTCACTAAAGCTATCCTTAAGTGCAATAAATTTCAATTTTTTTTATAATTCATTCTATCTATCTATCTATCTATTATTGTGACCACCTTCTAAGATTGGCCTATATGCTGTTATTAAGTAAATAACAATTCAAACCTTCATTCTCAGAAATATATCGGTAACTGTGCTGAAAATGTACTTTTGTGTCCCCAAACTTAAATGAATAATATTCTGGAATGTTAAATTTTGTGGGTATTGTTCGTGCAACTTTAAACACATTATAGTCTTAAATATACACTCATCATTTTTAATAGAAATTACCATTAATCACTCACTTTGTATTTTGAACAGTTAACATAATTCTCAATCTGTTTCTATGGGTGATCCCAAGGCTGGTTAGAAAACAATCATTCAAGTATAGATGCGGAGCATTTTTGGATCTTTGTGCATTTCGGCGACGGAAAAATCCATTGGCACTTTAATAACTTAACTTAACCCAGTTTAATCTAATCTCTGATAACCTAACTGAATCTAACACATTAAAAGACTTGTCGATTGAATGTGTTGGCAGCGAAATGATAGCTGGAGCTATTCACTAGTTCCTACTTTATATATACTAGCAGACAACCCGCCCTTCGTGCGGATAGAAAAAATATCCAGCCTACGGGCGGAATATTTTTAGTAGTTCCTGGGAAGGCTGTTATTACCCTTCGGGTAATACATAGTTACTGTAGTCAAAAATAATATATTATAATTTTTTATTTTTTTTTAACGAAAATATCACGACTTAGCCTAACCAATCGTCAAGGTTAAATTTAAAATTAATTTTTTTTTTTACTGTACAGTAAAAAATAATATACTGTATATACACATTTTTTTTAACATTAAAAGTAACCAACTGGTTAGGTTAATTGAATGCCCGGTTAGGTTAATTGAATGCCAGGTTAGGTTAACTGTACGCCCTTGACGATTGATTAGGTTAAGTCGTGATATTTTCGTTAGTTTTAACGAAAATATCAACGATTTAACCTAACCTCTCTTTCAACCAATTCGGAATACAGAGGGATAGACAGACGGACGGACGGACGAACAGGAATCCCTTTTTATAGGGACAAGCTTGACCTTCGTGAAATGAGGAATCATTGCGCAGAACAGTTGAAAGGTTGAAAGGTATATATAGGGGACCATTCTGAGTTCAATCCCATATATATATACAGTATAAAAAATAAAGTAGGAACTATTCAGTTGAGCCGGCTATCATCGTTCCCTTCTTGCCCTTATAACTGCTTGGACTCTGTTAATAATGTTGTCAGTGAATTTCTTTACAATTGATGGGGGAATATTCATCCAAATATTTTGCAGGTCCTTCCACAGTTGCTCAATATTAGATGGCTTTAGTGTCTCCTTCTCTTCTCATCGTCAACATAGTTCCATATAGCCTCAACTGGACTCATGCCAGGGCTTTGTGATGGCCATTCTATAATCATCAGTTCGAGAGATTCCTCCTTCCCCTTCAAAAATGTTTTTACAATCCGTGCCTTGTGTTTGAAGTCGTTATCTTGGAAGATGAACCCTTGTTCAATCAAATGCTTTCCATTTGGCACAGCATGCAGTTACAGAATTCTCTTGTACTTCTCTTTAGTTAGAGTACCATCGTTAATCGATTTTCACAAGAGCCAACTCCAGATGAACTTATGGACTCTCAAACTTTGATAGATCCCTCACCTTTGGTTGTAAGGACATATGTCTCTCACCCGTCGCCGTCGTACGTACTGTCTTCTTTTAGACCCAAAATTTTCAAATTTTGACTCATCCGTACACAGAACCTTCGTTCAATCAATCACTGTCCATTGGCCATGATGTGTTACTCTCTTAGACTTGTTTTCTGGCCTCAGGTACAGTTTTTTGGTAGCAACTCTTCTGTGCAACGCTGCCTCCTACAATCGACGTCATATTGTTACGGCCGAAACGTTAGTGCTCTGTGAGAATTAAAGCCCTGCTGCAAATTACGACTCGATTGTCTTCAAACTCTTAGGCACGTAACCTTCAAGTACTGGTCTTGAATTTTGTCACTTTTCTTGGCTTTCCTTTTCGTTGTTTGTCTTTAGTTGACCTTGTTTCAAGGTGGTGTTTGATAGTGTCCCACACCCCTTTTACAGAAATTACCAAATATTTAACAATTTCTCTATTATAAAGTGACCATCTATAAATTCACGAGTGACTGAATACATCACTCCTTTTATGGTTATGTTATTGCCATCCTCATGAGAGAGTCCCCCCCTTACTCACCCCCGAGACTCGTGTCCTCTTATAAAAGGCTGAGTCGAGCCACGCCCGAGATCAGTCGTTTGATACTGTAATGTGCATAAACTTCATCGCCGTTATGGCAGAGGCGTACCGAAGGGGAGGGCGACAGGGGCAATCGCAACAACAAAAGGATGAGAATGAAAGTGAAAAAATTTCGGTCCCTTCGGCGCTAGCTCTTGCCTCCCATACTACTAAAATCTAAAATGGCTTAGGATCCCGAAAACTCTTAATCTGGCCCTGAGAATAATTTTCTTTTATAAAGGTAACAGTCCAAGGAAATGCTTAATCTCGAAATTAGCACTTTTTTATTCTTATGTTAATACAAATCTGAGCATCCTAATTGCGGTTTGCATTGAATATTATGTTACTAATCAGATTCTTATCATAATTTTTATATTTTTTATAATATAATTTTTATATTTTTATTCATAATGTGTCTTAGCAGTAGCTAGTTAATCATCTCTAACTGAACGATAAGCTCATCATGAACGTACATAAAAATTATTTATCTCTATTTCAATTATACTTCTACGATTAGTTCCAAGTTCGCCCCCCCACCTTGGAAAATTTATGGGTACGCCCCTGCGTTATGGTATGTTCATCAGACTCATTTAGTGTTGTTTAATTTAAACATGGAAGCTTCTTATCTCATCATTTCACCCTACGAAGTTTACCAGTGCGAATCAGCATCGATCTATATTCAGATGCCCGAGAGTTTATAGGGCAAGCACCGAACCCCCGGCAGGAGCCACAGAATCCACGCCATCTTTTTTGTCATGGTGAAGGTGACGCTTCTGATACACTAACACTACCAGACACTATAGAACGGCCGTTCTATACTCGACACCTGATAGAACACAACCTAACGTTTTATTACATCTCCAATAGTATATCTGTCTTCTCGTTAAGTCACGATCTTTATATGAATATCTTCCTGTTTCTGCCGTACCGGAGCCATAGCCTGTGAGGAAATCAGTTGAATCCACCTGTAAAAGAGTTCAAAGCACTCAGTATGTTGATATAGGATGTATAAAGCTAGGAATGTTTATGAAACACGTTACGTGGAGGAGATTGTAGACACCACTCGACTGGGGAGGACGTCAAGCAGAAGACAGGGAGTTCTAGAACGCCTGTTTCTCCTGTCACTGTCCTCCTTAGCTGATCTTTTTCTGTCTCATCTACACTGTGAGCAGTCCAGCATACTCTCAACCACACACTTCTCTACCTATTCTTCCATACACATACATGCATCTTACACACTACACAATCTTTTCAAAATAATAAAAAAAAAATGGCATCGACCTCAAGAGCCTCAGAGTCTCCTGGGGAGGGGACCAGAAATGTACCCACCTCTGGCTCCTTCTGCGGGTACCGGGAACGCAGACCCGGGTAGCGGGGTTGGTTTTGGTACCACCCATTCGAGATATCCTGGATCTCTATCTGATTCACTTTTCATAAAATTCTCCAACATTTGTGGCCTTTCCTCAAATTTCCAACCTATTGAACACCATCTCTCCTCCTCTGAACCTTACCTTCTCCTCCTTACTGAAACTCAGGTGTCTGAAACGACTGACAGCAACCTTTTTCTGTACCCCCATACTTTCTCTATTCTCAATTTCATTTCAAAGGTGGATGTTGTATATACTATGTACGTAACGAACTAACTTGCTCTCGTATTCCCGAACTTGAATCCTTCGAATTTTACACCCTCTAACTACGGCTTACTTGCCAATCTCATACTAAATGCATCTGCGCTGTCTACCTTTCTCATAATTATACTGACTATCCTAAACTCTTTGACTACCTCACTTCCAAAGAGGAATACATTCTATCCTACTTTCCTTTCGCTGAAATCTCCATTTTAGGTGATTTCAATGTTCACCACCACCTTTGGTTTTCCTCCTATTTCACTGACATCCCTGGTGAACTAGCTTACAACTTTTCTGTCCTGAATGACCTAGAGCAGATTGTATAGCACCTTAATCGTATCCCCGATCGCATTGAACATAGGTCCAACATTCTGGATTTACTTCTCACCACGTATCCTTCTTCTTACTCTGTCAACTATTTTTCTCCGTTGGGCTCCTTCAACCACAATCTTATATCTATTTCCTGCCCTATCGTTCCAGTTCGACCTTTGGATCCTTCCAACAAGAGGCGTCTTTGGCACTTTGGTGTCGCCGTTTGAGAAGTCCTGAGGCATCACTTCCTTGATTTCTCATGGAATGATTACTGCTTCCCTAGCCGAAGCCCCTTCGAGTGAAATCAGCGCATCACGGAGGTGATTCTCTCGTACATAGACACGTACATTCCATACTCTTTTCTTACTGCTGATGCAAAAATCCTGATTTAAATTTGCTTGTTCTAACGTTATCCGCAACAGAGAGGAGGCTTTCAGAAGGTACCGTCCCCATCCAACTCCTGACTCTCACTCTCCTTATATTTCTGCCGGGAATTGTGCAAAACCTGTTTTTCGACTCACCAAATATTCCTTCACAAAAATGTGAAAACCTCTCATTCTACTTCTCGCTCTTGCTGGCACCTAGACATAAACCACTCCAACAATTTTACATTCTTCATCTTTCCCTCCTCTTTTCCATTTTGACGCTTAGTTGCCAGCTTTTCTTCTGTAGATGTTTTTTTTCTGACTCATCTGGACTCAAATCTAGGAAGGCGTACGGTCCTGATGGTGTCCGTCCTGTTGTTCTCAAGAACTCTGCTTCTGTGCTGACACCCTGCCTACGCAACCTCTTTCGTTATTGTCTTTCATCTGGTATTTCTGCTTCCTGCTGGAAGTTCGCTCTCATTCAGCCTGCCTGTCCCAAAGAGGGATAACTGCTCTTAACCCTCCTATTCTCGTCCAATTGCTTTGATTTCTTGCCTTTCTAAAGTTTTTTAATTTATCCTTAATTAATAGAAAGATTCTTAACCACCTCTTTTCTCACAATCTTATTTCAGATCGTCAGTATAGGTTCCGCAATGGTCACTCCATTGGCGATATTCTTGCGTATCTCTCTTTCTGGCTGATTTATATCTGCAGTTGTAGATAGCCACTGCTCTTCTCCTAAAACATTTAATTGTGGTGTTACTCATGATTTTGTCCTGTCACTCATTCTCTTTCTTTTATTTATCACTGCTCTGTTAAGTCGCATTTCCTGTCCTATTCACTCCTATGCCGATGATTCCAATCTTTAGTTCTCCACCCGCTTCACAAAGCGTCCCTCTCAACAGACACTCAATGCTTCGCGTGGGACGGGTATGGTACACCTGACTTCTGATTTTTATACTATCGCTGATTGGAGCAGAGAAAACATTATGGATTTCAATGCGTCAAAAATTCCTTTATCTCTTTACTCGTCACAGTCTTCCACAAAATCATCCCCTTACCTTCAACAGTACACAATTTAATCCTTCCTCTTTTCTTAACATTCTTGTCGATTCCTTTTCTTGTGATCTTTCCTGTGTGGGGTGGCTCAACCGACACAATTCTACTTGACGGCTGAAATCAAAAGCATTTCGTCTCATCAATTCCCCGATTCTTATTGACTGTCTTCATTCCCTCTCTCTTTGCCGTAATGCTGTTTCACTCTTTCTTTAGTATCGTTATTATAACGGACACTGCTCTTCTAAACTCTCTAACTGCATACTTCATCCTTTAAAGGGAGCTTGCAGTACCCGACTTTCGACACATTCTCATCCCTTTTCCGTCCAGCTCTCAAACCCAAGGTTAATCGGTATTCTCGGTCTTTCATCTATTCAACTGGTCAGTTCTGGAACAATCTTCCTCGATCCATCTTTCCCCCTGTCCTGCCTAACGTCTCACCGGAATTCTTCCCTGGTCGATTGGTGTCTACAATCTCTCATATATATATATATATATATATATATATACACAGGGTGGGAGAAAAGTCTTTAAGGATTTTATACATGCAAATAATATGTTAATAATAAATAAATTCCAATGATATCACTGCAGTGTATGCTATACTCTTTAAAGTAATTATACAAGCCTAGAAATGACCCTAGGCTAGAACAGGAAGGCCCTGGGCCTAGCCCCACTCAGCAACATGTCAGTAAGGATGGAATACAGCAATTAAACCACCACCAAATGCAACTACTCTTCGATACTGGAAGCTCAAACTTTTGGAAATAGGGAGCCTGGTAAAAGATCGTTCAAGAAGCGGAAGGCCAGTAACGGGGATAGGAGACACCAACAAAGAAAATGTTCTCGCCAGTTTTCATGTTGATCCAACAACTTAACGAGAAAAGTCACACAGGAATTGGGTATTTCCAGATTCTCAGTAGCAAAATCATTGAAATCACAGAGGGATACCACGATTACAAACCCATTTACTCTCAGCTCATATACGACGATGATTGTCATAGACGGCTGCAGTTTGCTGAAACACTGAGACAAAAGTTTAACAGATCCAGATTTCGTTCGAAAGATAAAATTTTCAGATGAATGTGTCTTCGGTTTAACGAGTAAAAAACAAACAAACACAACGTTCACTACTGGACGAAAAACTAACAGTTTGGGCGTGCATTGGTTGTTCAGGACTCGTATCCTTTGACATATCGAGAGATACGATGGATGGAAAACGCTATTGCGAGGTATTGAGAGACAAAGTTTTGCCATAGTTTATTAATGGGGTTGGCAGGAATTGTCTTTATCAACATGATGGCATGATGGAGCACTGCCATATTACTCTACAGCTGCCCGTGAGATTCTGGATACGAACCTTGAGGGAAGATGGGTTGGGCGGCGAGGTCTTATCGAGTGGCCAGCCAGATCACCTGATTTAACCCCATGTGATTTCTGGCTTTGAGCTTATTTGCGGGACAAACTCTCCACTCCTGGTTTCATCTATCCAAATGTGAATGCCATTGGCCACAGAATAGATTAACAACTGTAAAGGTTCCCACTCGAGATGTTCAAAAGAACAATGAAGAGTTTCACAGAGAGAATCCACAAATGTATCATAGCGGATGAAGAACTTTTTGTAGATAAATTACAATTTAGCAAAATATTTGTATGAATAGATTTGGACACTTATCCGTATAATGTTAACTAAATAGATATAGGTATAAAATTCTTAAAGATTTTTCTCTCACACTGTATATACTATATATACTACAAAACCGGGAAAGCTAGGCCTATATAATTTTATGTATTGTTAACAAAATGCACCTTCAATTGACCACTCAACAGTTTGATAGGAACTAGTTCATGTACTTATCATTTTTCTTTGTAATGGGCTTTTAGTAACATGTTATATATAATATAGATTTAAATGTGATTATTATGAATATTCTGAAGTGAAAATTTATAAATTAATATTTATGCTGAGATACTGAATTCAGGATAATTTACATTTAACATCATGCAAGAACAACATCCACCAAATTACTCACCAACAAGCTCCGACGTTGGAGAGAGTTACAATATCATATTTTAATTTTAAAATCTGGTAAACCCAGAACATATAGTGAAAATCTGGGAGCACCGACAATTCAGCGCAGGACAATTCAGCGCCGACAATTCAGCGCAAAGACAATTCAGCGCAAGACAATTCAGCGCCGACAATTCAGCGCAAGTCAGTACAGTTAAAAGTTTAGTTAAAAATAATAAAAATAAATCGCAATAAATAAAAAAGAGAAAAATTTGTATATTTATATATATGCTAAATTGGGTCTGTATCGAAGGAGTGACATTTCAAAGGAGTGACATAACAAAGGAGTGACATAAATACCGTAACGAAGGAGTGACATAACGAAGGAGTGACAAATCGGAGATAAAATTCAAAGGAGTATAATTATTAAAATTTTATTTAAAAAAACAAAATTTGTTAGAATTGTTAAAATTAAGATTTTATTTCAAAAACTAGAAACCTAACCTAACCTAACCTAACCTAACCTAACAGTTGCAAGCCTCTCTTCCCTCTGGATTTGTTCTTTCTTCTTCTTTGTTGGTATTTTCGCGCTGAATTGTCTTGCGCTGAATTGTCTTTGCGCTGAATTGTCTTGCGCTGAATTGTCGGCGCTGAATTGTCGGCGCTGAATTGTCCTGCGCTGAATTGTCGGGTCACGGAAAATCTGCCAATTGCTCTGAGTAACGCTCTTACCCTTTTTTTTTATTTATTGACACTGAGAAACGTAGGTCTTATATACAGGGGCACTCAATATATTTTGCCCTACCCTTTTTTCTTAGCTAAATAATAGGCCGTGGGGCTGAAATGTATTTTGGGCCGTAAGTTTGAACTTTCTGCGCTTCACATAACCGGATTTTTCTAGTTTGAACCTCCTCTCCTTGTATAAATCAACTGAGAGGCATATATTGTTACCTTACAGAGACTCCAGAGACGTATAAAGCGAGTTCGACCCGATAGAAAACTGGAAGACGTCCTTCTTTTGCACGATATTGGAAGACCACACAACAGTTTGCAAACAAGAGAGGCCACAAAAATGTGCTTGACTGTGTTACCCCACCCTCCATACAGCTCCGATCTGGCACCTTCAAACTTCCATTTGTTTGAGCCAATGAAGGATGCTATTCGTGGAAGAAAGTTTCAGAGTGACGATGAGGTTGTTGAGGAGGTTAAGAGGTGGCACCAGCGGAACCCAACGGACTTTTACCAGCAAGGAATAAAGGCCCTTGTTTCGAGGTGGAGGAAAGCCGTAGAAAAGGATGGAAACTATGTGGAAAAATAAAAACTTGTAAAAATGGTATGTAACTACTTGTGTACAAAATTTCTGGAACTTACAAGGAAAGTTGGAAAGAAAAAAAAGGTGGGGCAAAATATATTGAGTGGCCCTTGTACATTCAAAATATACAGTAAATTACAAAAATACTATTTTTATAACTTCACCTATACCTGAGCCTATATATATATAATATATATATATATATATATATATATATATATATATATAATTATATATATAAGGCAGAATGTGTAGTGTTCCCAAATTAAAGGGCCGACAAGGGACTTCCTCAACTCTGAAGGAAAATAGCTTGTTTGTCAGGGGGCCAAGAATTTTCATCCAGCTTCCAAAGGACCTCAGAAACGTTACAGGGGTCGAAGTTGAAGTCTTCAAGAGAAGACTAGATGCCTGGCTCAGGACGGTACCAGATGAGCTAGGTGTACCTGGCTATGTAGGTGGAGAGCGCAAGAGAGCAACTCGCTCCTCCACCAAGCTAGGACTAGAGGCGGGGCCATCAGCTTGACTTTCGTGTGAAGAAAGACCGACGCACGGAACCCTAATGAGGTATATATATACACTATGGTATTTACCATTACTTATTCGGACTATAGTGGATTTAATTATCCCAGAAGAGTTCCTTGTTCCATGCACGTTCTGTGTGTATCATATATATATATATATATATATATATATATATATATATATATATATATATATATATATATATATATATATATATATTAGGGTGGTCCAAAATTCTACAGTAAATTTTGAAAGTATCTGAATCTTAAGTCTTACCCTCGGAAATTGTTACCTATATTAAAAAAAAGTTACTGACCAAAACTTATCAAAATTAACAAATATTTAATGGTGCCACACTCGACTTTAAATTTCTTAATTTTCTTGTTTCAAAATTCTTTGAATTCATATTAAAAAATTTCTTTAGTTTGTCGCAGTCCACCTCCATATTCAAATATAATGGAGTATTAACCACTCAGAGGTGGGGGGTCTCATGGGTGCCCGTCTCCCACTCATCGTTGCTGCGTTCGCAGTTCCTGCTTCAAGTTTGATTTTTTTTATATTAGGAAACTGCAGACGATGTTGCTCCACTACTTGCAGGAGAAACTGCTTTTGACTTTCATTCTTACTTAGCTGTGCATTAAAATTTTTTATTAATGCTATTCCTCTTTCGGAGTTATCATTTGTTACCATCATTGACTTGACATACTCGAGGGCCATTTGATAATCTTGTATGTTCTTCCAGTTTGTTGGATCATCCTCAAGAAAGGCTATTGGGAGTCCGAGCTTAGTGAAAAATAGTCGAGACGAGCTAGTAACAAAGCTGGCTACTGTCTTGTTTTGCATATCATTGGCAGAAATATTCAAATTTATTCTTTTGGGCGGATGTTTAGATCCCCTTATGTCGTGTGCCTTTACCATGTCTCTTTTAACATCAATGGAAATATCTTCATCAAAGAATGAAAGTGAAATAAGAAATTCACTTAGGTACCAAAGATGGCGAGAAAGTGCTTGAGATGCTGCAGAAGCAATGCTTTTGTCTTCGTATACTAGCAGCAGTTTTAGTAGCGAAAGATCATTGGCAGGGGCAGAAAACAATGCAGGAACATAGTGTCTAATGGCAAATTGCGCAAAACGTTTTATTCCACTTTGTTCTTTAAGAGTCATTTTTATTGCATAGATTATGCGAGACATCCACCCGGCACGATGCAAAGCACCTGGCTTTAGAAATTTGACTCCACGTGGTGGTACATCTCCTAGATAGATGATTGTAAATTCCAGGACCTCTCTGTAATCATCTCGGATTTGTGTGGAGGTTAGGTGTTTCTTACAAATAACAAGCAGTTCATCACGTCCCGGAGTATCAGGAAAGGTTTCAAAATTTTCTTTATTGATGGAGTTCCAGGCAGACTTAAAGCGTTTGAATATCGGAATATCAGGTCCGCTGCTGGCGGAACAAAGACACACCTCAAAAATTGGATGCAATAAGTTCAATTATATGGTGCCGGCATGTAATATTTAGCAAGTCTAGTAAGTCCAAGCTTTTGTTCTATTTGTGCAGTAGCTCCCTTTTTAGGACCCGTGTTCGTGGCAGTTGTGTCAAAGCACATACGTTTAATGCGATCAATTAAGTTCCAGTCCTTTAAACATTCGACAACAGCTGTTGCAATGTCTACTCCTGTGCCAGACTCGAGTTTGGGTACTGTTAGCAACTTTGATTTGCCTCCTCCTGACACCAACACTGCTAATCTTTCAACTTTTTAATTTCCAGTTAAATCGATTATCATTTTTCCTTCCCAATGCACCATTAAAGAACATTCAGAATTAAAGGATTCTTTTAAATATTTTGCGATTTTCTCACGTACATCCATTCTCTTTCAACGAACTGTACTTCTGCTTATGGACAAGTCATCAAGATCATGATCTAATACAGAGGCAGCAGCTAATAGCACATATACGGCCTGTCTATCAGAAATATTCGATCTATCCAGTGCAACTGCAACGTCTCGTGTTGTAAGTTCCTTCTTACTTGGTTTGCTAGGAACCTTTTTGCCTGCATTATTTTTTGATGCCGTGTTAGTTTTACACAACATTGTTTCATCTTCACTACTCATGCTCATTGTTTCATGTTTCATCTTCACTACTCATGCTACTTGATGAAGTCAATTTGGCAGTCTTTGTTTCTTCCTCCTTTCTATTACTTTCCCTACATGCTAACCGTTCTTTAGCTGACTCTCTCTTCCTTTTACGATCTTCTTTCTCTGATAATGCTTTGTCAACGTTAGCCATATATCCTTTTCTTCCCTTCTGTTTATGAGCTTGGAGGAATTCTCTGTCTTCTTTAATCTTGATCATCTCGTGCGCTTTTTGGTGAGCAATATCAAAGAGATCGTTTAAACTGTCCTGAAACAATCTCTCTTTCTCACGCTGAGTTTCGGAGCACCGGAATTTTAATTTTTGGAGCGTTCTATATTCTGTATATACTTTTTCAATCATTGGTATGACATTATAATCAGCTCTTGTTGGAATTCTAGATTGTTCCCAAAATTCAACTACCTCAATGTAAACTGCTTTAGAAGCTTCTCTTAGAGTTTTCTTTTCCTTAAGTAAATAAAAAAGACGACGGAGCACATCACCTTTGGAAAGAAGTTTTCACCCGCATATCATTTCAATTGGTTGTCCAATGAGCCATATTTCGGTATTTCTGCGAGTTTTCATTGAGGAACTTGCCATTTCTAATATGATTATTCACTATTGCAACACTGCAAACGAACTGCAATACACTGCAAACAATACACTGCAAATGACTGCAAACGACTGCAAACGACTGCAAACAATACACTGCAAACGACAGGTTGGCAAAAGACTGAGGCTTGTGAATAAAAACTACGATTGTTATAGGAACGCCCTTTCAACACGTTTACGCAAGATGAGCACTTAATGGGAAAAGTGACGAAATCTATTTCATGGAAAAACGTGAATACAAGTATCAACAGAACAGATGCGATTCTTGCCTCAACGTGTTCAGTACTGCTCATACAAGATTGCTTCAGAATATTTAACCACAATAAGCATACAAAAATCTATATTATGCAAAAAAATGATATATATGGAAATATTTTTCGTAGACACAATAAATCTATATTAAGGGGAGGAAGCAAAAAAGGTTTTTTAAAACATCTAAATTCAAATGCGATGTGGCACCACTTAGAATTTTTTGATCTTATTAAAATTTTATATTTAGAGTTTTTCAACATAGGTAACAATTTTAGGGGGTAAAACCTACAAATTTTCAACATTTATTTATTTTTTTGGAGAGAGAGAGAGAGAGAGAGAGAGAGAGAGAGAGAGAGAGAGAGAGGTTTGACAGAAGTAAATAGAACCTTTGGTTCTTCCAAAAAATTTTATTTGATAATAAAAGTCAATAAATTATTAATATATTTAGAACATCAATATTTTTAGAATCGTGTTGCTTTCTTAATTATGTTATGTAAAGCCGACACAAATTCTGGTATTCCATTGATGAATTGATGAACGTTGACATTTGTTTTTGAGATATCGCAGCCCATTCTTTCTTTACGGCTTTGACGAAACTTTCCCTGGATGTAGGTTTTGGTTACTGCTTCCTTAATGATCTACCTAGAATGTACCACATACGTTCTATTAGATTCATACCCAGAGATTGACCTGGCCATGGAAGACATTCACTTCCATTGCTGTCATGCCACCTGTGCGTAGCACGAGCGGTATGAGTTGGTGCACCGTCTTCTATTAACGCATTTCGATGTGGAGATACAATTTCATTGGAATAAATAGGTAGCAGCCCCTTTTCCAGGATCTTTACATATTTGGCTGAATTAACAGTTCTTATGCAGACCACCAACTCTGTTTGTCCATTCCAAATTACACTTCCATACCACTACAGAAAGTCCCCATATTTTACGGTAGCTTGTAGATGCCTCAGAGAAAATTCTTGAGATGCATTTTTCCATACCCACACTCGCCCACTGTCTGGAAATGAAGCAAACTGAGACACATCCGAGATTACGGTGTTCCAAAAAGCAGAATCATGTTTGATCATCGATACTGACCGTTTTAGCGAGGTTTCGTTTCTGCGCGTCTTCTAACGGCATGAAGTTTATTTCAGATGGTCCTGGACGGCCAGGACGATCAGCAACTATTGTTTTCTGAGTACTCTTGAAATGCACAAGGATTCTTGTTAACTATTGAGAATGGAATGTAAAGCCTTTGTGGAATTCCCATTTGACTTCGCTCTGCTTCCTAAAGTTAAATAATTCGACCGCCTGTGAAATTTGTTTATTCCCGGCAACATCTGCTTCGTGTGCATTGTGAAATTCATACTAATTGATCTTTGATATTTATTTTGCCCTGGCAACTTGGTTTTAGAAGATTATATTCTCTTTTCAACAGTTTTAAGGACAATCATCATGATGTCTATGTACTTTTGTCAAATGTGTGTGTGTGTGTGTGTGTGTGTGTGTGTGTGTGTGTCTCTCTCTCTCTCTCTGTATACCTTGTTATCTTGTTGCTGTTCCGTGCGTCGGTCATTCTTCACACGAAGGTCAAGCTGGTGGCCCCACCTCTAGGTCTGGTTTGGTGGAGGAGCGAGTTGCTCTCTTGCGCTCTGCACTGTACATAGCCAGGTACACCCAGCTCATTTGGTACCATCCTGAGCCAAGCATCTAGTCTTCTCTTGAAGACTTCAACTTTGACCCCTGTAACGTTTCTGATGTCCTTTGGAAGCTGGTTAAAAAGTCTTGGCCCCCTGACAACCAAACTATTTTCCTTCAGTGTTGAGGAGGTCCCTTGCCGGGCCTTTAATCTGGGAACACTACACATTCTACTTTTCTTATTTTCCAGTGTTGTTTGAATGGTAATTGGGTTTAGTTTTAGGTTTGGTACTAGTTTTTCGATCATTTTCCATATGTAGATTATCGTGTACCCCTCTCTTCTTCTTTCCAGGGAGTACAGATTTAGTTTACGTAGTCTTTCCCAGTAGTTGAATTCTTTGCAGCCATCAATCTTGGCTGTGAAATGTCTCTGCGTTTCTTCTAGTTTATTAGTTTCTTTCTTTTTATATGGGGACGTCAAAACTGAGCAGTATTCAAGTTTTGGTATAATCAGTGTTTTTAGCAGGGGAATCATTACTGTCCTGCCCCTTCTTTTGAAGGTTCTTAGTACCTGTCCCGCGACTCTTTTGCTTTATTTATAGCTATCTGATTTTGTGTTTCGAATTTATGGTCAAGGGTTTATGGCCTTTATTAGCTTTCTGATGTCATCAATGGCCTCCAAGAATTTATGTGTAAGGGGTATATATATATATATATATATATATATATATTATATATATATATATTCTATATATACCTTACACACACACACACACACACCCACACACACAACACAACAACATATATATATATATATATATATATATATATATATATATATAATATATATAACATACCTTATATATATATATATATATATAATTCAGCGGGGAGGTCCCTGTATCTCTATCCCGTGTACTTGTCCATTATGGAAAATGAGAGTTTCGTGGGTAATCACCCGTTGTTACTACGGCTAATTGAAGAGTCTCCCACTTAGAAGTGCTTATGAGGCAAGTGATAAAAAATGAGTAACTCGATGGTTGATCATGTTATGTGGGGCACAATCAACCAGAGACGTTTCTCTAAAGTGGGGGGAGAATTAAGTGTAGAAGAAAATGTCTAAACAAACTCCCGCAGGGTTACGTTATAATACTATTTTCATAAATTACATTATATGGAAGGACAGCCTTAAACCTTGAGTGTATTCAGAACTTTGGCCAGACTATTTTTAAACATGTTTTCACTTTGGCTTGAAACAACCTTCAGGGAAGTTGATTCCAGATATTAACTATTTTATAGGAGAAGAAATTACCACAAATGGAGATACTAAATGTTTTAAGTTCCAATTTAAAACTATTATCTCTTGTCGGATTGGTATTAAATGAGAATGATTTCCTGTAGTCTACCGTGTCTATTCCATTGAGCATCTTGAAAACTTGAATAAGCTGACCGCGCAACTTCCTGGTTTCTAAGGTAAACAGATTTTAGCTTTCTACTCTTCGATGGTAGTTTTGCAGTCTCATTGAAGGGGTCAGTTTTGTGGCCCCTGCTTGTACCCTTTCCAACCTGTTTATATTCTTCTTAACCCATTAAATCCTGAATTCATTTTTTTTTTTAATTTGTATTTTTAGGGATAAATATTGCGTTGCATATATGCAACGCTAGGTTATAATGGGTTAAGGGGCGTAAGCCAAAGCTACACACAATACTCGAGTTGAGGTCTAACTAGTGAATTATAGAGATATTACAAGTTCCTTATTTCTAAATTGGAAGTGTCTTTTAATATAACCTAGTATTTTTAAGGCCTCCTTTCGACTTCTGCACAGTGCTTTGACGGTTTGAGATCATTACTAATATAAACGCTTAATTATTTCTCAAGATCAGTTCTTCCCCAACAGAGCGTAATCGGTCTTCGGGTTCTTGTAACCTATGGCATTACCTTACATTTGTCCAAAATGAATGACATCTGCCAAGTAGTAGACCATTCGCCAGGGCGAATATATATATGAATATATATAATTCAGTTTTCAACAGCTTATAGGCTATAAGCCGCGATTATAATAGTATAATAAATCCATGGTAAATCCGACAATGGAAAATTTCTGTGGTGCCCCCCTTCCCTTGATGCCCTAAGCACGGGCTTATTTTGCTTAATGGTTAATCCGGCCCTGCCATTCGCCCAACCTATCAAAATCATTTTGAAACGTTCTTACGCCCTTCTCAATCATTACTTAAACTATTTACTAACTTGGTATCGTCTGCAAATTTAGAAACTGTACTTAGGAACCCAACGTCTACAGGGTGGGAGAAAAGTCTTTAAGGATGTTATATATTCAAGAATCTCCCACTTAGAGGTGTTTATAATAATAGAAATTAATTATTTTGGTAGTTATGTTATAATGTTATAATGTTTCAGACTAACAAAGACCCTAGGATCCACTCATGGCTGGTCTACCTAACTGTGTTCGTAATTGTGTATTGTGTATGTCCTCCGTGGTGGCGGAGGGGACCTACAATTTTACGTGGGTTCCGAATCACAAGAACATAAGAAATTTATGTAAAAACTGCCTGTACATTGGCAACGACCAATTTTTACGAAACTAAATAATTATCAATTTAAAACTAATTAATTATTGATTTAAAACTAAAGATAGAATCTCTGGATCCAGACGATCAAGTCATAATAGACTACTATCCACAAATATGTTACACTCTATATCTATTTATAACCGACATGCAAATATATCAGATTCAAAGGATCCAGTCAATTTCATTACGGTATCCATCCAACCAAAAATAAGTCACGATCCATATCGATTGCGGACCAAGTCAAAAGTTACCACCATATACATTACAATATATACTTAGGAGGAAAAGTGTAGGTGTGGCTGTAAAGACTGTACAGTAATGTAGAAATGTGTGTGCACCCATTTTGGGTCTCCCATTTAAAGGTGTTTGTGGGGCAAGTGAAGATCAAGAGTTTTTCAATACCTCACAGTACTATGGAGGTCACCGGTCGGCAGAGGAATCTCTTTAAATGGGGTATGTAAGGACAGAGAGTATCCCCTAACCCAAGATGCTGCCTCCCTATATCCCACAACACTTGTGTTGAGCTGTGGGATCTATCACCACAACGCCTTAATTTTACTACCTTAAACTATACCCAATCTATCAACATATGCGTCTAATCGATTTTTAAATATGTTTATAGACGTGCTACTAATTACTTCTACCGGCAAACTATTCCAGCTATTTACTATTCTATGCGTAAAAAAGTTTTTGGCAACTGCTGTCTCGAACCTTCTACTTGTCAACTTACACCCGTTATTTCTAGTCCTATTATATTGAGATAGTTCGAAAAAGCTATCTCTATCTACGTTATCGAACCCATTCATAATTTTGAAAACCTGGATTAGATCACCCCTGAGCCTCCTAGTCTCGAGTGTTGTCAATTTTAACTCCTTAAGCCTATCCTCGTACGACTTTGACCTAAGCGACAGAATCTTAGTTGCTCGTCTTTGAACTCTTTCGATTTTGTTATATCTTTGCGCATATGCGGATTCCAAAATTGGACCGCGTACTCCAAATGGGGTCTAACTAATGATTATAAAGAGGAACTATAATATCGCGCGATTTGTACTCAAAATTTCGAGCTATAAAACCTAACACTTTGTTCGCCTTATTGACCGCTGCTGTACTTTGTTTCGCTACTTTTAAATCACCAGTGACTATAACTCCTAAATATTTTTCCTGCTCTACGCTTGTTAAATCTTTCCCTGACATACTATACGCAAAATTACCGTTACGCGAACCTATATGCAAAATTTTGCACTTATCAACGTTAAATCTCATTTGCCATGTGACTGACCAATCAACGATTTTATTCAGATCTTCCTGGATTTAACCTCTGTCTTCGTCATTAATCTCCCTACCACCCAGCTTCGTGTCATCCGCAAACTTTGAAACTGTACTGACTAGGCCGACATCTAAATCGTTAATATATATAAGAAAAAGCAAAGGGCCCAATACAGAACCCTGACGAACGCAACTCGCTACATTAGCCCAACACGACTCCGCTCCATCAACGACCACCCTCTGTTTCCTACCTCGCAACCACTCTTCTAGCCAATTTATTACTACACCCCTGATTCCATGAGCCTTAGTTTTTTCAATGAGTCTTTTGTGCGGCACGGTGTCAAACGCTTTTTGAAAATCTAAATACACTACATCAACCGCCCGATGTCTATCGTAAATGTCAACCACGCTTTGGAAAAATTCTAAAAGATTAGTTAAGCAAGATTTGTTTCGCCTAAAACCGTGCTGCGTATTTCTAACTAGTTTATGCAATTCTAAGTGTTCGACTATTGATCCCTAATTATTGATTCCAGTAACTTACCTACAACAGACGTTAAACTGATTGGCCTATAATTTCCCGCCGTACCTTTATCGCCTTTCTTAAAGATAGGTGTTACGTTTGCTAACTTGAAATTATCTGGTACGCACCCTTCAGAAATAGACGCATTAAAATTTTTTGTTAGCGGCACAACAATGCTATCTTTTAATTCTTTTAGTTGTATAGGATATATGGAATCCGGCCCCGGTGATTTACGCGTTTTCATTTTATCAATATAGCGCATTACCACCCCTTCACTAACCACTATATTATCCAAAATATTACTATTATCAAAAGGTATTATGTCTACGACCGTAGGGATATTCGTTACATCTTCTATAGTAAAAACTGACGTAAAAAATTCGTTTAGCAAGGTAGCCATTTCCTTGTTTTCAGAAACTAGATCTCCGTTTACATTTTTCAAAGGCCCCAAGACACTTTTTACTGGATTTCTATTATTGACGTATTGAAAGAATCGCTTGGGGTTTTCTTTACCGTCACGAGCTATGGAGATTTCAAATTCGCGCTTGGACTTTTTTATTACACTTTTCGCTTCACGCCTTAGAGATATGTAGTTGTTTCGTAACCACAAATTGTCTTTATCGCACTTATGTAGCCTATAAGCCCTATCTCTACTCTTTATAATGTCTCCTACTCTAGAAGTAAACCACAAGGGCTTGTTGTTTACTTTCGCACGCTTAATTTTGTACGGTACACATTCCTCATTTATAGTCCTAAATACTGTTTCGAACGATTCCCACATTAGTTTTGCGTTGGAGTTCCCCATTACGTTTTCCCAATTGACGTGTGACAATTTATTTCGAAATTTACTAAAGTCTGCGTGCTGGAAGTTAGGAATTTTAGTCGAGTTAGCTGGTTTCGAGTGACTTACTGAGAGGACAAACTCTACCATATTGTGATCGCTATTGCTTAACGGTTCTATTACTTGAAGATCAGTAATTAGCCTATCATCCGTAGTTATTACTAAATCTAAAATACTGTCCAACCTCGTAGGTTCCCCAACCTTTTGAATAAGAAAGCTATCCTCGAGAAAATTAACTAAACGATTACCTTCCGCGTCTCCCTGCATTGTATCGTAATTCACGTTGCGCAATTAAAGTCACCCATAACTAAAGCCTGCTCACTACCGATTATTCTCTTTAGTTCACGATATAACGCTTCGTCCGTATCAGCTGTTTGATTAGGGGGCCTATATATAACCGCAACAAGAAGTTTGAAATCGTTCAATTTAAGTTCTGCTATAGTCGAATCTATCGGTTCTGGAATTGTGTGCTTTACTTCTATAACGTTCGCAATATTATCTTTGATATACAACATAACACCGCCTCCTCGCCTACCTATTCTGTTTTTAAAAAAAGTCTATAACCTTTAATTTGATACTCCCCTACAAAGTCACGTTTCAGTGCTAAGCCACGATTCATTTATCGCAATTATATCATAGTCTTTACAAGCAATTAAAGAAAAAAATTCGTTTCTTTTATTTCGTAGGCTACGAGCATTTAAGGATAAAACCTTCAAATTGTTTGTAATTGTGACACCTTCGCGAGCGCAGGGAAATTTGTGGAATTTACGCTGGGACCGTTCGAGTTACGGCAGCCTGAAAAGAAGAGACAGTATTATGTAATAGTCTTCCTAAACGCGCAGCTCCTACGTCATTAAGATGAAGTCCATCTCCGAGGAACAAGTCCCTCCTGCCGTAGAAAATTTGCAAAATGCACTCCTTCCTGTTGGCAAAGAGACATTAGGTTATTGTTAATATAGGTCGCCTTGCTGTAGAAATCGTTACGTTGGATAATTCGAGGAAGTATACCTGTTAAAACAATCTTATTAGTTTTTTCCTTTAATCGCTCTAGTAAGTCCCTGTACCTAGCCAGCAGTTCTTCCGATCTAGAATTTAAAACGTTATTAGTACCGACATGAATAACATACGTTGTGTCCTCGGAGGTACCGTCTGTAAATTGGTCAACACTATTAGTTATATCCTCCACCCTTGCACCAGGGTAGCAGTAACGGCGCCTACGACGAGGGTTTCTCCCACAGAATTCCTCGAGCTGCCCTCGAACAATGGAATCGCCAACGAGTCGTATTTCCGGTTCATCAGCATCTTCGAAACCTAAAACAGAAAACTTATTGTTTGTTATTACTGGTAGACATGTCTTAGGTTTTCTCAATGGGGCTCCATTACGCACTCGAACGAAGGGTTGGGAACTAGGAAGAGAGAGGGCTATTAATACTATTTATATTATTAGTAGAAACTGAGGCAGGAGGGGTCGTAACTGGAGTCTCAAGGGATTCTAATTTTGCCGTCAGGAGCATCACTTTCTTCAAGCTCACCTGGCCTCCCTCTCTCGTTCTAACTCGTTCCTCAGCACTTCCATGCTTGAGCACCACCTGCAAACTAACTGTTCATTATTATTAGCCATTGTAAACGCGTAAGCGGCAAATTTCCCTTCACAGCGACTGCAAGTACTTGACGGGGGTGCCATGCTTTTAATTAGTTAAAAAAAAAACAAAAAAACAAAAAAAACAAAAAGCGTTTGGAAATTAATAAATTACAACGTAGGTCTACCGCGTTCTTGAAACGCAGAAACAGGTTCTTGTAACACAAATTTATACTAAATGAATATAGAAATAAGCTACCGACGAAAGATCTATAAAAGAAGAGTATTTATGATACTTATCTGTCCGCGATTCGACCCAACTTTTTTCCATTTTTTCACACGGTTGTGACCACATTCTACCTGACCTCTCGATGGAAGGTAAAATGAACCCTATGACTCCACGTTTTCTGATAGATTTGAAAAACAAACAAGGCAAGCCACGTGCAGTAGCCTTGGTTTGATAAAATAATATAATACTAAATAACGTCAATAAATGAAATATATTCGTTAATGAATGATTAGTAGCACGTTGTAATTTAGTTTAGAATGCACCGAACACTATTTTTTTTTAAAACACTTCAACGAAAACCACTTATTCAATTGACTCACTGGACACTCGATAAAACACGTCTGTTCACAAGGAAAGACTGATCACGACCTGAGAAAGACTGATCACGACCTGATCAGCATGTTCAGTTTACCATATTGTTTTTTACCATATTGTTTTTTTTTTTTTACCATATTTTTTTTTTTTCCATATTTTTTTAGGTGCGAAGCCGCCACCCATTAACAGGTCAGAGATCAGCCTGAGCAGATCGGATCGAGTTAACTTAGCACGATTCCGATGTGGACATCACCCCAACTTACTAACATATAAACACAGACTAGACAACTCCATAGACGACACCTGCCACCTGTGCCACGACACACCACAAACAATTGAACACATTATGACAGACTGTACCGCTCTAGCACAACAACGAACACAACACAACATCACTAGTGCGCTGAACCTCTGGTCCATTCCGAAGAGGGCGATCGGTTACCTGCGTGCCGCCGGCTTGCTCGATCAGTGTGGGCTGATCGGCTAAACAACAACAACCATATTGTTTACCATTTTTATCTATTACGAGTATTTCTATTATCATACCGAAATTATTTAAATTTTCATGTAACTATTATTTTTTTACTAATTCTATTTATATTTCTTATTTTTTTGTAAAAATAGAAATGAATCTTAAAGATTTTTGCCTGAAAAGCTATCATACTTCCCAATGGCATATTCAGATAAGAATACTGTAATTAAACTACTTGTCACTAAAAATACAAAGTTAAACGTTAATGCCAACATTGTGTAAACCTATATGTTTAAATGGTGAAACAAATCAAACAAAAAGTCTATAAGAATTTTATTCATACAAATATTTTGTTAAATTGTAATTTAATCTTCAAAAAGTTTTCCATCCGCTATGATACATTTGTGGATTCTCTCTGTGAAATTCTTCATTGCTCTTTTGAACATATCGAGTGGGATCCTTTTCAGTTGTTCATCTATTCTGTGGCCAATGGCATTCACATTTGGATAGATAAAACCAGGAGTGGAGAGTTTGTCCCACAAATAAGCCCAAAGTCAGAAATCACATGGGGTTAAATCAGGTGATCTGGCTGGCCACTCGATAGGACCTCGCCGCCCAACCCATCTTCCCTCAAGGTTCGTATCCAGAATCTCACGGGCAGCTGCAGAGTAATGTGTCAGTGCTCCATCATGTTGTTAACCCTTTATCACGTAGTGTGACTTTACTGATTTTGTTCTGGCAAATGCCAGGTGATTTTATTCAGTCTTGGAAAGACCTCTGTGCAATAAAGGGTTAAGAGACGTTTGCTTAATCCTTTACTGCACAGAGGTCTTTCCGAGACTGAATAAAATCGTCTGGCGTTAGCCACAACAAAATCAGTAAAGTCACACTGCCCGATAAAAGGTTAAAGCCAATTCTTGCCAACCCCATTAGTAAACTGTGGCAAAACTTTGTCTCTCAATACCTGGCAACAGCGTTTTCCATCCATCGTATCTCTCGATATGTCAAAGGATACGAGTCCTGAATGACTAATGCACGCCCAAACTGTTAGTGTAGCCGTTTTAACGGGTTTACCCAATCGTATTTTGGGACTGTTTTTCGTTCAGTAGTGAACGTTGTGTTTGTTTCCTTTACTCCTTAAACCGAAGACACATTCATCTGAAAATTTTATCTTTCGAACGAAATCTGGATCACTGTTGAACTTTTGTCTCATTATTTCAGCAAACTGCAGCCGTCTATGACAATCATCGTCGTATATGAGCTGAGAGTAAATGGGTTTGTAATCGTAGTACCCCTGTGATTTTAATCTTGAAAACTGGCGAGGACATTTTCTTTGTTGTTGTCTCCTGTCCCCGTTACTGTCCTTCCGCTTCTTGAACGATCTTTTCCCAGGCTCCCTATTTCCAAAAGTTTGAGCTTCCAGTATCGAAGAGTAGTTGCATTTGGTGGTGGTTTGTTATATTTTTCTTGAAATAAACGCAGACTTTCGTTACAATTAATATAAGAAATATCCCACGATACAAGGTACACTTTTTCTTCATTGCTGTATTACATCCTTACTGACCTGGCCTGTATAGTTGATTTGTAAAGTATCGCACACACAGACTGCAGTGATATCATAGGAACTTATTTTGTAATTAACAAATTATTTGTATGTATAAAATCCTTAAAGACTTTTCTCCTACCCTGTATATCGTTAATATAGATGATAAAATGTAAAGGAGTCAGAACGGAACCCTGTGGAACCCCACTGGTGACGGAGGCACACTCCGAAGCCACTCCATTTATTGCCACTCTCTGCTTTCTATCTCTTAACCAATGTTCAATCCAGTTGGAAACGAGCATGGTAATTCCTAGTCCTCTAACTTTACAGTAGTCATTAATCTCGCGTGAGGGACTGTGTCAAAGACTTTGAAAGTCGAGATACACTATATCTATTGCTCTTGTTGAGTCGTTAAGTATACATATTATGAACAAATTTTAGCAGGTTTGTTAGACAAGATCTATGCCGCCTGAATCCATATTGAGAATTAAAAATTAAATTGTTTGATTCAAAGTGATACGCGATACGTTCTGTAATAATGGATTCCAACAGTTTGACGACAGCTGATGTTAAACTGATCGAACGGTAATTACAAGGACTTTGTCTATCCCCCCTTTTAAAGACTGGTGTTATATTTGGTAATTTCCAGTCGATTGGAACTTTCCCTGATTCGAATGATTGTTTGAATATGATTACTAAAACATATCAACAATATTGTGGTTAACCTCTTTTAAAACTCTTGGAAGAAATAAGTCACGACTGGGTGATTTATACTTATTCATCTTATCAATAAGTTGCTGTACCTCATCTCGTAAAACTTATGGTCTCTAAGGGATGGTCACTGTCATACGTAATCCGAGAATTTAGCACTTCAGTTGTCTTCTTCCGTGGAAACTGCAACGAAGAACTCGTTTAACGTATTAGCTATATCTATATTATTGAATTTCAGTATGCCATTTCTATCTTTTAGGGGACCTACAAAATTTTTAATTTGCTTTCTGCTACTAACATGGTCAAAAAACTCTTTAGAGTTAACTCCACCGAGTGAGGTAACTCTAGCTTCTTCATCACGTTTTGCTGATCTAATTAAGGATCCAACCTTCCGACGTAGGTTTATATAATTTTCTGAATTAGTTTGGTTGGAATGTAATTTAAGTATTTTGTAGGCTCTATTTCTCTCCGTAATAGCACTAAATTTCTTTTTGTAAGAGAGAGAGAGAGAGAGAGAGAGAGAGAGAGAGAGAGAGAGAGAGACAGTGGACATAAATAAGTAAAAACCAAGATGATTGGCATCAAGAACAAATGGCACAGCTTAGCAATAGAATGCCAGAACATGAGTCAACTTTACATAATGCAAAAGGGCAACACGTTTCTAAATATATTGATTCAGTAAATCTGTTATTATGTATTGACTTTTATCATCAAATCAAAAACTATGGAAAAACCGAAGGTGTCCATTTACTTTTTCTGTGTGTGTGTGTGTGTGTGTGTGTGTCTCTCTCTCTCTCTCTCTCTCTCTCTCTCTCTCTCTCTCTCTATATATATATATATATAATATATATATATATATATATATATATATGTGTGTGTGTGTGTGTGTGTGTGTGTATATATGGAAAGGAAGTTAAATTTAATTGGCCCATAAGAAATCTCTTATGCGCACGAACTTCATGCAGCAACCGTAAAATAATATACTTTTCCATATATATATATATATATATATATATATATATATATATATATATATATATAAGTGCAAAATGCAAAATAGACCCAAATGTTTTGTCCCTTTTGACAGATCAAATTGTTACTGCCATCAAAACTATACGTCGCCAGCGACTGCAGTTCAATGGTTGCGCTAAATTAATTAATGGTAAAGCGAATAATATTATTTAATTATTTTATAAAATATAAAGCTCAAATTTAATTTATTTGCAAACAAGTTAAATGCTAATATACTGAATTGTTGTATTCCTTCCGATTAAGAATTACTCGCAGAATGCTCTCCGTCGGGTAACCCCAACTACATTTCCCTCACAGCATCTTATCGACTTTGGAGACTCCCTGACAACTGCTATGAATGGCAGCGATTCGAAGAAGGTTTCAGCGAAGGCCTAACTTATTTTTATGCGGGTTTGAGAGCTTTTCATATGGGCTTCTTGCAAAGAATGTGGTTAGTCTCTGAAGGACGGGACGCAGAGCTTATTTCGAAGGAGAAACATCTCAGTTGAAGGGCCAAAATGAGACTATTTAAATCAGTCATGTATTCAGGAGGAACTAAAATTTATGAAAAGGATCGTTGCCAGCTATGGAATTATTTGGGATGACTCGCTTAATGGAAATTAAGTTTAACTGTCCTCTAAAAAATTTCTTCGCTAACAAACTTCATGCAATAAACGTAAATTTTCATGTGTTAATATATATATATATTAGTGGTGGACCGTATATCCGCATCGGCATCCGTACTTCTGACTGCGGATGTTATGCGGATATTACCTCAAATAAATTATGCAATTTACAATTAAATTAGCTTATAAAGTAGCTTATAAGGCCCAGTCATGCACATTTCATGTAAAGTATTAATTATTAATGAACAAACAAATATATAAACCTCAAAATATAAATACCTGGTAACAGAAAATTGAATGAAACTTGTTTCATTGAATTTTCTGTGGCTGAAACTCTTGAGAAAGTTAGTATTTTTATCATAATGAAAACATTAATATTAATTTTAATTCTTATGCATTACCTGCCCTAATAGTAATATCACGAAATTTGAAAAATTATGTCATATATTCATAACTCTATATTATATTGATAGATTAACTAAATACCCGCATCCGCATCCGCGGATATTGAAATTAAAGATCCGCATCCGCAGATATTGAAAAACTGACATCCGGTCCACAACTAAATTATATATATTATATATGGGAATTAACTCAGAATGGTTCCCTGATGTTTTTTATGATACACACAGACCGTGCATGGAACAAGGAACTCTTCTGGGAAAGTTAAATCCACTATAGTCCGAATAAGTAATGGTAAATGACAAACGCTATAGTTTTTTCTTTTTCATGATGTTAGCCCGGCGTGGGCAACGGGTCATTCGCAAAGAGGTCTTAAAAATATAGTTTCCCTCACCAGCTATCTGCAAAGCAGATAGGATCCAGCTTTGGGACAGGATCTAGGGTTTAAAGCAGCCTAACCCCACCATATTTAGAACTTCAATATAAGCAAAAGACTCGCTGCCTTCACGTCGGATTGAATACATCAAAGAAAAAGGGGTAACTATTATATTTTTAGCCAAAAACTAAAACTTAAACCTCAACTGGCAGAATTGAGCGTCCACTTTTCAAGGCACATAACATGTCCGTTTCATGATGGGAATGAACTCAAAATGGTTCCCTGAGGTTTTTTATGATACACACAGACCCTTTAAACCCTAGATCCTGTCCCAAAGCTGGATCCTATCTGCTTTGCAGATAGCTGATGAGGGAAGCTATATTTTTGGGACCTCTTTGCGAGTGACCCGTTGCCCACGTCGGGCTAACATCATGAAAAAGAAAAAACTATAGCGTTTGTCATTTACCATTACTTATTCGGACTATAGTGGATTTAATTTTCCTAGAAGATTTCCTTGTTCCATGCACGGTCTGTGTGTATCATAAAAAACCTCAGGGAACCATTCTGAGTTCATTCCCATCATGAAACGGACATGTTATGTGCTTTTAAAAGTGGACCCTCAATTCTGCCAGTTGAGGTTTAAGTTTTGGTTTTTGGCTAAAAATATAATAGTTACCCCTTTTTCTTTGATGTATTCAATCCGACGTGAAGGCAGAGAGTCTTTTGCTTATATTGAGGTTGTAAATGTAGCGGGGCTAGGCTGCTTTAAACCCTAGATCCTGTCATTTATCATTACTTATTCGGACTATAGTGGATTTAATTATCCCAGAAGAGTTCCTTTTTCCATGCACTGTCTGTGTGTATCATATATTATATATATACAAAGGTGGGCACCCGGGCCTCAAAAAGGACCGACGGTCCCGGTCCCGGTCCTTGCCTCAAACTGGACCGACGGTCCCGGTCACGGTCCTTTCTGAAGATAGGACCTAGGAACGACTCGGTCCTCGGTCCTTACATATAATATAAGTGAAAAATTTGATTAAAATGAAATTAAAGACACCGGAAATCTTTAATTTTATTAACGTAAATTATAATTAATACAATACATAAATGATGAAAAAAAGTTAAGTTAAATGCTTGAGTTTCCCTTCAAGAAGACTAGCATTTCAAAATGGCTGTCACTGAGCCCTGACCTTTTCGGCTTGAGGACGTCCTTCCCCAAAGAGAAGAGCCTCTCCACGGCGGCACTGGATGGGATAGGCGTGTTAAACTTGATGAACAAGTCCTTCAACGCCGGGCTGGGGAACGAGTCCTTGTTGAAGATGAAGGGTTTCAGATGCCTCTCCAGGTACGGCCAGGGATTGCCGGGTTCAGTTCTTCCGCTAGGAGCTCCAGTTGCTTGACTTGAAGTTGAAGCACTAACATCAGTAGATTCTTCGTCTCCTCCAGGTGTTGAAACAAGTTTCAGTTCAGTCTCAGTCTCTTTCTGAGTCTTCTGGAGGAAACGATCCATCTTCTTCAGAACCTCAAATAATCACTAAACACACTAAAATCACTAAAAAAGACCGTCCGGACCGGACC
>JAJOZX010000297.1:1535000-1575000 GCA_023014485.1 Bathynomus jamesi
AAGCAACAACGTTATGAAAAGAGGAAAGCAGAAGAAGAGATCAAAAGAAAGAAGAATGAAGAGGCTGTCCTACTCACCAGTGCATCATCAGAATCAGAAGAGAGTAAAAGTGATGAATCTGGTTTCTGTGCTGCACAACCTTCAACATGGAAAAGTAAGGTTGGCAAACGTAGAAAATTGTTTGATGATAAATTATTCGGAAGTCTTGATGTTGCAAAATTGAGTGACAGAAATGCGTCTCTAGTTTTAATGCCAACAATTCAAAGTCTAGGAAAAATCCAGAAGAGTACAATGTTAGCTACTCTTCTATTCGTAGAGAGAGGATAAAATATAGAAAGAAAATTGCAGAGAACCTGAAAGAAGAATTCAAGCCAGAGGTGCCCCTATCAATTCACTGGGATGGAAAATTAATTGAAGATATTACAGGAATGCATATTGTTGATCGTCTGCCCGTATTGGTTTCAGGAGAAGGCGTTGATCAACTTCTTGGTGTGCCTAAACTGGATTCAGGTACTGGTCTCTTGACAGCAAATGCTGTGTATCAGATATCGCTTGAATGGGGCATCTGCGAACAAATAAAATGCATGTGTTTCGATACAACGGCAGCCAATACTGATCCTAGAAATGGTGCAGCTATTCTTCTAGAACAAAAATTCGACAACGATTTATTGTGGCTGGCATGTCGACACCACATATTTGAAATTATGCTGGAAGCTGTTGTTTCAAAGTCTTTATCACCATCTTCTGGCCCAGATATAGTCCTTTTTAAGAAGTTCAGAGAAAAATGGTCAAGCATTAATAAGGAGGACTATGAAACAGCATTATCAGATCCAGATATCTATGAAAATATTCATGACATCAAAGATGACAATTACATTTGCAGCAAATCAACTAGATACATTCCAACCAAGAGACGATTACCTAGAACTATTGCAGTTAACAATTATTTTTTTGGGAGGTGAAGGTGGAATCAAATTTAAACATCCAGCGGGACTTTATCGGGCTAGGTGGATGGCCAAAATTATATATTCATTAAAAAATTTTATGTTCAAATCTCAGTTCAAAATTTCAGTAAAAGACAAAAGAGGACTAAAAGACATCTGTCTATTTGCTACTCGGTTATATGTAAAGGCATGGTTTGCAGCTCCTGTGCCATCTTGCCCTCCTCGTCTTGATCTGGAATTATTACAGAATCTTGTAGTCTACAAACAAATAAATGACACAATTGCATCTGTTGCTATTAAAAAACTGTTAGGTCACCTCTGGTACCTATCAGAAGAACTGGTAGCCTTGGCCTTTTATGATGATGAAGTGCCTACTGAAACAAAAAACAAAATGGTAAAGGCCTTGCAAAATACAACAGAAACTCTTCCTGCAAAACGGGCTTTTCTAGATCCTGCACTTATTCCAACGAAGAAATTAGAAGATTTTGTCACATCAAATACTCAAAGATTCTTTACAATAACAGAATTTAGTCCAAAATTTTTACTCAAAGATACTAAAGAATGGCATAATGATGAAGAGTATAACTCCGCTAAGAAATCTATCAAACAGTGGGAAGTCGTGAATGATATAGCGGAAAGAGGAGTAAAATTAATGGATGAATATAATAAAATACTAACACATGACGAAGATCAAAAACAATTCTTGCCACAAGTAGTGAAAAACTACAGGGCTGTTTAGCCTGATAGAAAAAAAGAAACATTGATGAAGTAAGGACAGCTAATGTCTCAAATATCACGCTAATTTAATTATGCATGCTTGTGGTTATGGTAGGACCTACGGGGGAGCTTTCCACATTAAAAAAAAGCAATGCGCCTTGTACTGTACCTCCTGGGTGGTGTGGAAAACTGTACAACAATATTGGAAAAATTTGACAATTTGAGTCGTTCTGTCAATTTTTAATTGCTGGTAGCAACCCCTAAAAATTAAAAAGTTGCTAAAATATTTTAGGATAGTTGTTTTCATGCTGAAATGAGCCATTTAAAGGGTTGAACACGTTAAAATATAAAATGTTTTTTACCCCAATATTTGAATCACCCTAATATATATATATATATATATATATATACCGAAATAACCACGAAGGAAACAGACAATAATTAAAAACATAATGGGATTAATTATTTCGTTGTAGAAAAATTCAGAATAAAGCTAGGTTAGGTCGGGAGCTACCTTTAAATTATCGAGAAATGTATTATTAAAGCTCCACCATATAATATACATATACACACACACACACAGTGTATATATATATATATAATATATATATATATATACACCCACACATATACATATATAATATAATATATATATATATATATATATATATATATATATATATATATATACCGAAATAACCACGAAGGAAGCAGAATAATTAAAAATATTTTTCAAAACGCAGTTATTGCGGCCTTTTATAAGTTATCACCGGTTGAAACATTATATATACTGTAGACCGAGAATAAACACAAACTAGTTTTCAAAACGCATTTATCGTGGCCTTTTATAAGTTAACACTAATGAGCGGCAGAATATAATCACAAATTAATTAATTACATTTTAATATTGTCTACATTGAACGGGTCTTGCATTTCGTCACAATTTTCTGTAACAACTTCCGTAGATAAAAGTTCATTCCGATCTGCAGCGCTGAAAAGGTGGAGCGCATCTGATGGGTAGAAATCTTGATCTTTAAACAAATCGGGATAATTGTAGAGCGATAACTGACTCATAGTGTATATTTGAAAAGCACTAAGCGAAAAAACATACGAACTGAGGCTCTGAGATGAACTGCTCCCTTTTATAAAGGGGGCTTGTGACCAACCACAACACACAAAATGCTAGCTTCCTATTGGCTATCGGTGAATTTTGGGCGGGGCTTGACGCGTAAGCCTGCATAGCGGCCAAACAGAAGTCCTGTGCTCCACCCACAGGACAGTGATTGGTTGTCCCGTGAAATCTGGGGCGTGTGGCTACAATCCAATCTTCTACGTTTTTAAATGTTTTTGTAACAATACGCTGTATTAGAATTCGAATCCTCAAGGCCGTGTTTAATTCGTGAATTTCACTGAAGAAAATTTAATTTAATATGTCCCAAAAGCTGGTTTAAAATTACAATAAATATAATGCAGTAAATCATGTTAAATCCAATTTTTGAATTGTCTAAGGTGCAATTATATGAGTTATGCCATAAATTCCAATTTTTATAAATACGTTTAGAAAACGATATTTATTGGGGTAAGCCAGTTAAAACTTAAAATCTAGTTATATTAATTTTTTTTTGGCATCAAAGTTTAAGATACTTCGAACAGTCTATACCTTTTAAAATAATTTTGCATCATTAGTTCAGGATATCTTCAACAGTAAGATTTAATATGATCGTGAATGCGGGTTTTAATTATATTAAAAAATAATGCAGCAGTGTCGCGGCAGGGCTGCAAGTAAATGACGAAAAATGAATAAATTACCCCGAGACAGAATCTATTTTGTTTTTAAAATCATATTAATATTTTTTGTAATCAGGCTTAAAGATATATTGGTGTCTTAAAGATAAATTTATATTTAAACAAAATAATTGGATAAAAGAGGAAAAATTAATAAGTTACCCCTTTATCTTTAAGACAATTTTAAGGATAAAATTGTCTTAAAGATAAATTTATATTGAAGCACAATAATTGGCTAAAAGAGGAAAAATTAATAAGTTACCCCTAATTTAATTTCTATTTTGTTTTACAAATCTTATTAACGCTTTTCATGTTATAGTTTAAGGATAAAATTGTGTATTATGATGAAAATTTGTATTTGTATTAAACTTAGTTTATCTTATTTAATTTTTTGTTTAAAAGATCACCCACCAAATGTCAAATTGGCCTTGTTTCACCACGAGAAGCTCAATAGAAAAACTATTGGCGTTGCCTTTTTTTTTATTTGGCCTCATAAACGTATTTGTTTATGTTTAATAGCTCTGTCTATTGGGTCGTATTTAGAGACCTTGTCGGTCTACCAGGAGTTGGTAAGTAAAGCGGTGGTGGTAGTGCTGTGGAGGCGGTTGGTGGGTTGTTGATGGTGGTTGGTTGTGTAATACTGTTTGGACGCTTGGTTGTAGTCCTCATATTGGTTACGTGGTGTCGATGGGATGAGCTCCTAAAAGTCGTAGCCCTCATCTTACCACGTGCTGTTGATGGGATGAGCTCCTAAAAGTCTATACTTAGACGATTGTTGGTGATGTGATGCTTTTTTTATGTGGTGGTTGTGCTCGTATGTATTTTGCTATTGAGGCTTTGCATGCATCAGTTTGTGTGTGTGTGGGCGTATAGTTGGGGAGTGTTTGTGCGCTTTGGGTGGTATTTAGAGACCTTGTCGGTCTACCAGGAGCTGGTAAGTAAAGCGGTGGTTGTGGTGCTTCACCACCAATCGTCT
Organism: Bathynomus jamesi; assembly: GCA_023014485.1. Taxonomy (NCBI): domain Eukaryota; kingdom Metazoa; phylum Arthropoda; class Malacostraca; order Isopoda; family Cirolanidae; genus Bathynomus; species Bathynomus jamesi. The sequence continues at coordinate 1,539,423 of JAJOZX010000297.1, forward strand.
AGGTTTCGACACTTGGTTGTAGCCCTCATATCGGTTACGTGGTGTTGATGGGATGCTTTTTTTGTGTGGTGATGGTTGTGCTCGTATATATTTTGCTATTGGGGCTTTGCACGCATCAATCAGTTTATATATATATATATGTGTGTGTGTGTGTGTGTGTGTGTGTGTGTGTGTGTGTGTGTGTGATAATAGGGGCTTTATGGGCGTACAGTCGGTGAGTGTATGTGCGTTTGTGTGCCCTTTTAATTCGTTCGAAGGTTATTAATATTTTCAGGCCATTTATGCCTTCTAAGAAGCCTTCTAAGCCAACTGGCGGATTAAGCCAGAATATATGCTTTAATTAAATAAATAAACGCAATCTGGCAATTCAGTCAGATAAGCCAACTGGATGACTAAGTCACTTGGCTGATTAGGAATATATTAAGACAGCGGCCGCTCGGCTGAAGTCTTAATATGCGCTTGGCTCCTGCCAGGCGAACACCTCTCTTCCTCTCGCTCCTTCTCCTCTCTCTTTTTCTTGGGGGATAACTCCGCCTCCAAGTTGCATACCCCTTGTTGCTCTTGCAACATTCCCCTCCCCCTTTGTTGCATAACGTATGCAACATTGATCAACATTTGCAATTTCATTGCAGTCTCTCCTTTTGCGCCCATACTACTGGGATTGAATCCCCGATGATAATGGTAATAATAATAATACAGGAGTTACAGAAATTGACTGCGTTGTAGTATGGTTGCCTCTAGTCCTGCAGGTTTTCGGATGACGTCATAGGCGGAAAACACTGTTAGACTGGAATGTGAAAGTAGTTGGGGAGGTGTCCGTTTATGAGGCTCTTTAATAGGGTGGTCATTTAAAAAGGAGGACACTGCGTATGTGGCCGTACGTTTACATATATTATGTTAACGTACGGCCACATACGCAGTGTCCTCCTTTTTGGAAATGGCCACCCTAAGGACAGAGTGCTCAAAAGGCGGACTGTCCGTCTAAAGCCGGACGTCTGGCCACCCTAGGCTCTTATCAAGCGAGGATTATGTTTCTGAGACGACTTATCTATTAGAATGGAATTATTTTTATTTATTTATTTTGTTCATTTATTTATTTAGGTGAATTCGGGGAAATTTTCAGTTCGTGCCCTGAATTTCCTCATTCTCATTATTAAAATTCAGCGTTAACAGTGAGATCCGATGAAGTGGTACGACGGGTGGTTTTACAGGACTTGTTTGTTGATTTGACTCCACTCCATTGGTTTACCATACAATTATTTAGTTAAATTATAGTGCAGGTTTGTACAAGAGCGAAGAAAATTGTCACTTTCAAGTTTATTAATTACAATTTAAATTGAAAATTCAATAGAGATTAATTGGGGATAAATTTTCTTTAAATTTGTCTGAAATTTGAATTTGACTTGAAATGAACATTTAGTTAAGGATCATTGTACCAAATATTTATTTACAGTGCAGTAGTAAAATTATTACACGTAGAATATACTGTGTATATATATATATATATATATATATATATATATATATATATATATAAAGCATAAAGCACTACAGTCACAACAAAAATTATATTTATAAGGAAAAGTGTCACATTTGTCGCAGAGGGTGCTTAGATCATAAGAAATTAATGCCATTTGGAATGCATTAAAAATTGTTCTTAGAATTTTTAACATGCCAGAATTTGGAGAAATTATGTTAAATTATGGCCAACCCACTGAGGAGGGTGCGTATTCCTGAACGCCTACAAGAATGCATTCCGTAAGGGTAAAACGGAGAATTTGAAGTGAGATGTGGTTTCTGGGGAACGAGCAAAGGATGGTGAAAAAGGAAAAATGCGCATCTGTCCAGTAATTATACAGCTACTGTATATGTCGTTTTACGATTTGGATTCCTTTCAAGGGGTGCAGATTTACGAAGAAATAAGGTCTAATATGGAATCTTGTGGTTAAAGGGAGTACAGTATTTTCCATTAAATTAATTAAGGGTTTAATTTGTAGAATTTATGGTTAAAATTTACATTGTTGAAAGCAGAAGAATTTAGGGATCGGAATTATATAATGTTTTAAAATATTTATACAAAGGAATACAAAGGACACCAAACAGCAACAGACTGGCTGGTCCCAACGAGGCTGTCTGTTTAAGAAGGAAAGTTAAAAGATGTAAGAAAATTTAAAGACGAGTGAAAGTTTGGAGCAAGTGTAGTTTACGTCCCCCTGACCTGACGCAAAAGGGGACACAAACTACACTAGGTCAAAGTTGGGGAACGTAAACTACACTAGGATCTTTAGGAGACATTTTTTAAATGAATCCATCAAATAAAACATTAAAACTAACGAAAGTATTACGACTTAACCTAACCAATCGTCATATATATATATATATATATATATATATATATATATATATATATATATATATATATATATATATATATATATATTTGGGTGGTCCACAAAATCGAAGGTGTTTATTTTTTTGTGCTCAGTGTTTATTTGGTTCCTTTCCCCAAGAAAACAATGCATACCAAGTTTTAGGTCATTATGACTTTGTTTAGGGTATGCACATGCTGACTAAGAAAAGTTCACATTTGTTTGATCTCTTTCCCTATACAGTAGAATGACTCTTGTATTAGGAAAATGATATTCAAGTATTACATATCTATAGGTAAATTATTATTTAAGTGATTAATTTATTAATTAGAGGCAAACCAAACACAAACAATGTTTATTGAAACAGGAAAACAACTCTTCCATCCTCACGATTACAGTTAACCTTGCTTGCACTAGGAAACTGGCGTCGATCTGTAGCGACCACCTGCAGCAGATACTGTTTCTGTTCTTCGTTCTTCGTAATGGAAGAGTTATAATCCTGAATTAGCTTCACCCCTCTTTTAGCCACATCATTCACTACCAGCATATCTTGGAGGACTTCCCTAGTAGCGTGGTCTGGAAGAAGCGGTTGGTATTTTTGGATGCCAGCTTCTTCAGCGTCAGTGACGGAATGTCCTCTTCCGGCTCTTTAATTCTCTTCGGTGGATTTTTCTCTCCTTCCCTTACCTTCATCGACTCCAGGATTCCTCTCTTCTCCATATTGGAAACTGCATCACTGAATAGAGCCAGAGCTACCAACTCCTCGCTCAAATACCACAGATGTCGTTGGAATGCCTTTGTAGCTGCCGCTCCAACTGCTCCATCCACTTTATTCCTGTATTCTTGAATTTTCTTAAGGAAGGAGATATCGATGCTCGGGGCTTCACAGATTATGGGAGCCTTGAACCATGCTGGTCCGTAGACAAGAGCAACAAAGAGGGTCATGGTTCGAATGGACTTCTCTTCCTTGGTGGACACCTTAAACTGAGGTTGAAATATGAATATTTGGAGACAGTATAATGCTTTTGACATCCAGCATGGTGTATGGGGCCAGGCTGTCCAAATCGAATCCTTCGGCGAGGTGTCCCACCTAGGAAGATTACGCTAAGATCCAGGAGTCGGCGGTAGTCGTCACGGGGGTTGCGTACACTCAAGAGCTTTTATGTAGTAGTCGGGAGCTTCTTGTACCCATTCAGGGTTCTCTTTAAAGACTGCACTGACGTGGTCGTCCATCATTCCAGTCTTGAAGTTTGCTTGATTGACCCGCTGCCAATTCTTTTGGAACCGTTGAAATAGGAGAACCTCCGGACCGCTGGACGATCCATAAACTGTACTGAAGATGTCTCTGAGAACGACCTCCAAGATATAGTGTCTGCAAGCAAGGTGGAGTAAATTTCTTCCCAGTCGTTGTTCAATCAGAGTGCAAGCTCCACCAATATGACCCGTATTGCTTGGAGTCGTATCAAAGCTCATGGCGACGACTCGGTCTTCGACCTTCCAACCTTCAAGGCCTCAACCTCGGCGTCTGCTTGCGCCATTCCTGTTCCACAAGCGAGCTTCGGAACACCCAGGAGTTGGATGTTCTCCTCTGACGATGACGAAACATCCTTCCCAGAGATCAGTACTGGGAAACGATCGACGTAGTCATTTTCTGTGAAGAATGGAAGGAGTTTCCCGTCCCAATGAACAACAATTCCAGTATTGACGCCAGAAGATGAGACAGCTTGTTTCACAGAAGTGATGTGGTTACTGCGATGTCGCATACGGGTTCTCCTGAATGTGGAGCGACTGATGGCCAGTTCATCAACGTTCCCTCCAAGTCTTTTCACAGTAGCTGCCACGATGTGAACTGCCTCACGATCGCTGGTGTTGGTTCTATCCAGGGCGGCAGCGAGACCAGGGGACATGAAGTTCTTAGGCCTCGTTTGAGGTGCAGGACGAGGAGCTGCATTTGACGGGCCAGGGACCTGAAAATCCGGATCCATTCCAACTCGAGGCATCTTCGGAAATGAACGAGGGCTTTCATCATCAGAAGAGGTGCTGGTTGACTCCAGATGAACAGTCTCTTGCTCTTCACGCATTTGCTTCTTTGCTACTTCCTTTTGCTCTCTGGCCTTCTTCTTAAGATACTTCTGTTTCATTTCTTTCTTAGCCAGGGCTTCGTCGACTCGTCCCATGTGAAACTTGCGTTCCCTTTCTTGGTCTTTCAAGAAGACTCGGTCTTCCTCTATCCGGATCAGTCTTTCCACATCATGATGCATAATGATGAAGAGCTTTTCAAAATTGTTTGAGAACTCTTGTTCCTTCTGTATTTGTGGCTTACTTCTCCTGTTGGAACCCTTTTTCAACTTCTCCCAAGTGGACAGGATTCCATTCAGGGTTCGTTTGATATTCCGCTCCTCTTGAGTAGGGATGTGGGCCATTCCCAGATATCCATGGTTTCCATCACCACCATATTGATGCACTCGTTTTTCGTAGGAGTTGGCTCACTCATTTACAGGAGATGAAAATAACGTTGGAGAACTTGCCTAAGAGTAGGAAGACGGGACTTAGGAATCGCTTCGATGGTGCCGTCAACTAAGTAGATAGTTGTTTTCTTACGCAATGCAGTTGCCATCATCACAACCTAGAAAGAGAAACTAAAAAATTGACATTTTTTATTATTATGGAAATAATGTAGAAATACAGCAACTTCAAACGTGTAGACTTTTAAAGTCACACTTTAACATTAAACATGTACATGAATTTTCAGCAAAAATTATTATTCAACATAAACCAAAAACAATAACGCAATAGTAATATACCAACTTTAAGCATCGTAGCACTTTATAACTCTATAGAATATATATTCACCTTAATTAAATATTAATATTAAATAATTATTAATTAATTATTAATTAAATATTAATTAAATATTAAGTAATTAAATATTCACCTGAGTCATTAAAAAGCAAGCTAAGATAAATGATTCCCAGTGATGCGTGAACACTTAATACACCCTATCCGATTCTTGGCGGGAGAGTAAGTGAGGAAAACCGTTAGTATTTGAAATATGATGCCAAATCGTAGTATGTTAAAAAATAAGAGTTGTCAACTGCAAACTTAATTAATTAGTTAATTAGAAATGTAATTTGGAATTAGAAACTGGGCGAATTGCGCAAATTTTTTTTTTTTTACGTTCCGAGTTATGCCTGCTATATAGGCCAGGTCAGAGCCGAGCATTACAGGGTATTAAAAATGGCAGCCGTGTGCATACCCTAAATATTCATTAATTTAAAATAAAATTCACGTGCGCTAGTTTGTCATCTACTGGGTACGTTTGGGCTATGATCACACAAAAATTTCTGAGAAAAAAAATTTCACCTTCCCTTCTGTGGACCACCCTAATATATATATATATATATATATATATATATATATATATATATATATATATATATATATATATTATATATAAATTGACGATTGGTTGGGTTAACTCGTAATATTTTCGTTAGTTTTAACGTTTTATTTGATTGGGTATACGCGGATAAAGTTCGGGAACGCAAACTACACTAGGATAATGTAGGGGAACGTAAACTACACTAGGCACCACAGGGGGTCGTAAACTACACTTGCTCCGAAAGTTTTAAAGCAAAGCAAAGAAAAGTGGTTGAAAGAAAGGAAAGAAATTTAAAGATACAGTGAAAATTTTAAAGTAAAGAGGAAGGAATCCGAGTGAAAAACTCTACAATACTTCTACGCGCTGACAAATGCTTCTAACTGGGGGTTTAAGGAAAGATAAGCATCTAGTCTCTTTTTAAAGGATTTGACCGAATTATTTTGAACTACACTGGCTGGCAATCCATTCCACAAATTGGAGCTATTGAAGAATAGGGACCCCAGCCTTCTTTAGTTAGCTTTATAAGGCTAACTAACGAAAATGTCATGACCTAACCTAACCAATCGTCAAGGGCGTACAGTTAACCTAACGATTGGTTAGGTTAATTCGTGATATTTTCGTTAGTTAGCCTTATACGCCTAACTAAAGAAGGCTAGGGTCCCTATTCTTCAATAGCTCCCACAAATTAACTATTTTACTGAAGAAAATTTTTTTAGCTTCATTAGAATTAAAATGTTTACCCACTAATTTAAGACCATTACCGTGAGTTCTATCTGCATTTCTGAAGGTGAAATATTTTTCGGCGTCGACGTTATCAAAACCTTTAATCATTTTAAAAACCTGAATTAAATCTCCTCAAATACGCCTTTTTATGAGTGAGAATAAATTTAACGTTTCTAAAAGGGCATCGTATGATTTGTTTCTAAGGCCTCGTCCATACTAGCTAACATTCTCTCACAACACGTGCTGGTAGTAAATGTTGGCCAACATAAAATCGTGTTCGCCAACATCTGCTCACAATAGAGTTAGCGTGTTGGCTAGGAGGATTTCAACTTTCGCTCAGAAGCGATTCCTGTCTCTATGCTACCCAACAGTGACGCCGCCTGCGCATGAGAGGCTTTTGTCTTTCGGCCAGTCAGGACACATCTTTTCGGGAGTGTTGTTGTCTTTCGCGCGCACATTGAAAACACGTGGATTCGTGGAGATGGTTATTGTTTAGCTGTTAACAATATGGAGTGGACGCAAGACCGAACATTGTTATTAATTGAACTTTATATTAATTGTCCAGTTTTGTGGGACATTAGATATTCAGATTATAAAAATAGTAACCGATAATAACTGCTAATAATAGCTACGATAATAACTGAAATGCTGTGAACATTTTCTGATAGTGTGGACAACTTTTTGCTCCCCAACATTTGTTGTGCAGCAGATGAAATGTTGTCAACAGTTGCCAACATCTGCTACTAGCACGTGTGTGAGACAGTGTTAGCTAGTTTGGACGAGACTTAAGTCTAGGGATCATCTTAGTATCCCGTCGCTGCACTCTCTCCATTCTGTTTATGTCCCGTCGTAAATATAGGGACCAGAACTGAACGCAGTATTCCAGGTGGGGGCGTACTAAGGAATTATACAATGTTAGCATTGTTTTCTCCGACTTAAATTCAAATGACCTACCAATAAATCCTAAGATTTTATTTGCTTTTCTGACGGCTCCGACACATTGCTTATTCGGTTTAAGAGTGCCGGCAACAATAATATCCAAATGTTTCTCTTCCGTAACACTCGTTATTGTCTTGTCCGCATAAAATACTTTCCTTCGACATTGTTTCTACCGATATGCAACTTTTTATATTTATCTATATTAAAGTTCATTTGCGAAATTTCTACCCACTCGAGTAATTTCTTAATATCTTCCTGAATCTGCAAACGTTCTGCCGCTGATTTTGTTCGTTCCTCTAGTTTGGTATCATTCGTAAATTTTGAAATTACACTGTTAATTCCTATGACACTGATATAAATAATAAAAAGAACTGGTCCCAGAACTGATTCTTGAGGCACGCCGCTAGTTACACTTTTCCGGTTAGACGCTTTGCCATTAATGACCACTGTTTGTTTACATCCACTAAGCCAATTTTTAATCCATTTGAGAATATTACCATCAATTCCGTGAGAATGAAGTTTAGCTAATAATCTTCTTTGTGGCACTTTATCAAACGCTTTATGAAAATCGAAGTATATAATATCTACTGTTTTATTCTCGTCATATATATTTACAATATCATTAAAGAAATCTAGCAATTAATAAGAAAAGAACGATTACGTCGAAAGCTGTGTTGAGAATCTTTGATTAATTTATTAATTTCCAAATGATTAACTATTTTGTCCGGAACGATCGTCTCCATAAGTTTACCAACTACTGAAGCCAGACTAATGGGACGGTAATTTCCCGGAAGCGATTTGTCCCTTTTTTTAAATATTGGCGTAATGTTTGCAAATTTCCAATCGAACAGAACTTCTCCAGATTTTAACGATTTATTATTATTATTATTATTATTATTATTATTATTAAATATATATGTGAGAGGAGAGACTATTGCACAGTTCATTAAATACATACTTTAGATACAATTAAAGTTTTAATATTCCTTTATAAAAAATAATTCGTCTTATAGAGATCGCATTTTCGTCGAGACGCTGAGCTACTGGTAGCGTGAGTTGATTCATGTTTAATGTGCGTTGATTCATGCATAATTCGAGTGACTCATAATTTATATTATGGGCATCTATGTTGTACAGATAAGTGGGTGAGGCTCTATGATACATATAAATAAAAAAACATTTATGTTATATATTTATATTATAGTGCATATATTGTATGTGTATACAGGTATATAAAACTTTAAATAATCTTGAACGTAAAAATACTTCTATATTTCGCTGTCTTTCATTTGGAGATTAGAAAACCATTAATGGATTAAAAACACTAATAGCTCCCTTTGGGAGATTAAAGGGATTAAAAGTTCACTTTTGAATACCACCCTTCAGTACTAGCGCCATCTCTACTCCTCACCCCCTTGCCCCTACTCCCCCTCACCCCACTCGTCGTTTCTGTACCCATACTACTCGTCTCAATAGAAGCATTCTGATAGGCTTCGGTTTGTCAAATTCAGCCTATCACATAAAAATATTAAGATAAACAAATTTAGCTTTTTGCCTCCTTATAGCTCGCGTTCTCCAAAGAAAGCCTTAAAACCGTTCTTAAAGGTGTTCGAGGCATCTCGCGTGACGTTTTTATTTGTCCACTCGTTAACGAATGATTAAGTTGCAACCAAAGAAATATTGACATTAATCGCTGAAAGTTTATCCATTCTTAGAATTTTATAGAGTCAAGATTTAATGGTATTTAAATTTAAAGGCCTTCTGCTAAAGCTAAATAATTAATGCATATTTATCATTTAAAGGTATTTCATTAATTTTGTTGATGTATATATATATATATATATATATATATATACACACACACACTAATTCAGTGATGCACAAATCCTGGCCCGCGGGCCAAATGTGGCCCCCACGGGTCTTTTCAGTGGCCCCACGGGTCTTTTCAATTCAATGAAAAAGTTAGATATAAAAGTGACCCAATTTATGACTTAGATGGAAAGTAAGTAGGCTAATACATTTAGTTATTTTCTTCGCTTGGCCCTCACATCAAAAAAGTTTGTGCACCACTGCACTAAATAATATTCAAGTGACAAACGAAATGAGAAGCACTTTCTAATCGTTTTGCTATTTATACCTATGAATTACATTAGCTGGAACACTCAGTTTGATTAAGTTGCATAATTATTAACAGATGTTAAAAAGAAGTGTTGAAAATTGAATTTATATTCTAAATAGGTTAATTAAAGGCATTTACAAATATTTTTTTGAGTATACTTACGGGTCTTTCATATTTCGGCTTATGAAGTACGAATTAACGCATCAAGAAGATTCCATTTAATTTAACCCTTTAACGCCGAACGTTTTTGTAGGGTTAAGTCTAAATGCGTGTATTTGAAACGGTACGTATTCGACCCAGTCGGCGTTAGAGGGTTAATTTCGTATGTACAAGTCTGTCATTGACAGAGGTATTTGCCGTCAAAGTGACATCCCTCAACAGTTTGTAACGGCAGAGTCTCGCTGTGAGCCTTCAGTGTCGCTGCTGTTATGACAACCTTCCCAGCTTGAATGAACAATATGTCATGTGCTGTCGGGTGCTCATTACTTCGTTCTGGTTAGTTTGTTCGCGGCGAAAGAAATAGAAAAATCAGGGGCGAAGAAAACACGCGGAGAGGAATGTTATGCCAACCCCGTGAGACACCATACCACTTAATTAAAAAAAGAAAACTTTTATGTACCTAAGCTATATATATATATATATATATATATATATATATAGTGGTGGACCGGATGTCAGTTTTTCAACATCTGCGGATGCGGATGCGGATCTTTAATTTCAATATCCGCGGATGCGATGCGGATATTTAGTTAATCCATCAATATAATATAGAATTATGAATATATGACATAACTTTTCAAATTTCGTGATATTACTATTATGGCAAGCAATGCATAAGAATTAAAATTAATATTAATGTTTTCATTATGATAAAAATAATAACTTTCGCAAGAGTTTCAGCCACAGAAAATTCAATGAAACAAGTTTCATTCAATTTTCTGCGTTACCAGGTATTTATATTTTGAGGTTTATATATTTGTTTGTTCATTAATAATTAATACTTTACATGAAATGTGCATGACTGGGCCTTATAAGCTACTTTTAAGCTAATTTAATTGTAAATTGCATAATTTATTAGAGGTAATATCCGCATAACATCCGCAGTCAGAAGTGCGGATGCGGATGTTAAAAATGATGCGGATGCATATGCGGATATCCGGTCCACCACTAAATTCTACATACATATATTGATGTCCAAGAAAGATGTATACTGTACACACTTTCGTACGCTACAACAAGAAGACCAGTGCTCGTAGTTCAGTGCCAATACTGAGGTCGGGGTTCGACTCTCAATGGTGCTGCTTAGTAATAATTCAGGAGTTAGCGCAATGGGCCGCATCTTCTGGCCTGAGGGTTGTGTCAGTTCCTGATTTTTTTTCCTGATTTTTATAATTACCATACAAAGACATGTTGTTTCCCCATATTTAGATTTGTTTCATTCGGAATCCTGCAGATGGTAGTGCCTTGCAGCTCAACAACATACCCTTTATGCTGCGCGTGCGGCCAAATTAGCGGGTGTGAAATTGTCATTTGATGAGCGCAAGCAGATACTGAAGTGGTACTGGAAATTTGAGAATGGTGCAGAGATGCAGCGTGCATTGGAATGCGAGTGTAGATCGCCACCATCATTCAGCCTTAAATTACACAATTGAGGAACAAATTAGAGGACGAAGGCGCGCTGCGCAAGGTGTTTATAAAGGACACTCTGGGAGGCCATGCCCTTAGCGGAGTTAAGAGACCACTACAGCCGTGCTAGCTGCATTCGAACGCCACCACGTAAATCCACACAACAGTATGCTTGCGAGTCTGGGACAAACAAGTCAAGTGCCCCCCGAATTCTGCTGGGTGCAGATTAGAAGCTGTACACTCCTTATCTATCATAGGTATTCAATGAAGATAACCCAAAACTGCGGATTGAATTCTGCGAGTCGTTTCTAAACATAGTGCATTAGAACTGAACATTCGTCGACATGATTGTGCCGTCAGACGAAGTGTGCTTTAAACTGAATTTAACTGTGAATTGGTACAGATACCTGTACTGTAAGCTACCGAGAACCCTCATTTTACAGTTGGAAAAGAGGTAAGCCTGCCAAGGGTCACGGTATGGATTGGTGTTTCTTTCCATGATGATGCAGGAACTCCAACAGAGAACTGTTAATCCTTGCAACGCCCTTCCCATGTAAACATGTGTCACTGTGTCGCTCTGTTGTCAGAAGCTGTAATAGTCCAGTCAATCTGTGAATGGAACTGGAAGTAATTGTAACAGAAATGGTTTTAACTGTTTTCGCACCCTTGCCTCAACATAAATGATATATTAAAAACTTACCACAAACGGGCCAGGCCAATTTCTGTAAATCCAAGATGGCCGCCGCTACCATCGGTAACAATAAAGTGGCACCAAATTTTTATTATTCAATCAATTTCTTATTGTAATATATCATTCTGTAGGTTTTAATGGTCAACGAAACCATTAAAATGGATTAGAATAGTGTCTGATGCTTAGTTTGTCAATTATGGCGACCATCATGAATTTTCAAGATGGTCGAGAACCCTCATTTTACAGTTGGAAAAGAGGTAAGCCTGCCAAGGGTCACGGTATGGATTGGTGTTTCTTTCCATGATGATGCAGGAACTCCAACAGAGAACTGTTAATCCTTGCAACGCCCTTCCCATGTAAACATGTGTCACTGTGTCGCTCTGTTGTCAGAAGCTGTAATAGTCCAGTCAATCTGTGAATGGAACTGGAAGTAATTGTAACAGAAATGGTTTTAACTGTTTTCGCACCCTTGCCTCAACATAAATGATATATTAAAAACTTACCACAAACGGGCCAGGCCAATTTCTGTAAATCCAAGATGGCCGCCGCTACCATCGGTAACAATAAAGTGGCACCAAATGTTTATTATTCAATCAATTTCTTATTGTAATATATCATTCTGTAGGTTTTAATGGTCAACGAAACCATTAAAATGGATTAGAATAGTGTCTGATGCTTAGTTTGTCAATTATGGCGACCATCATGAATTTTCAAGATGGTCGACGTGTGAAAAACCTGCATTTACTTATATCTTCGTTTCTAATATATGTAGGTTCACAATTTTTGTGTCTAAACATACATTTTCAGGGTCAGGGAATATATTTATAGCGCTTAGGATATTGTCAGGTGGGCGGTAGGCCCACCATGGCGGCCATCTTGGATTTTCAGGATGGCCGCTATGCGAAATCATATATGATCCGAGTTTCTTAATACGCCTGAATCCTAAACTTGGCGCTTAAAAATGCAATTACTTCCAGGTCCAATCAGTTTCTAAAACCAAATTAACACTGTAATTTTGCAATAAAATTAATTAATTCTATTATTTTGTTTCAGGTCAAAATGGATTCTGAACGTTTCGAAACCTGTGCAATATGTAAAGAAGTCATAGATGACCGTGATTCTTATGTGACACTAACAGAAAAAGGTGCCTTGGGTGTTTGCAATGCTAGCAGAGAAAGAGACGATGACATCTTTGTCACAGCTGGAGACAAACTACACAGATCATGTAGAGATCCATATATTAATAAGAAGAACATTGCATCTTACAATAAAAAGAAAGCATCCACATCTTCTGATGCCACTGCATTTAAACTTAGTTTAAGATCTGATCACGACTTTAATTACAAATTGGATTGTTTGTTCTGCAAAAATCGCATCACCGAAAGAGATAAACGGGACAATAAAGCTTTTCAAGTGATGTGCAAGAATCGTGAGTTTGATATCAGTATTCTAAAAGTTTGCGAACAGCGCAAGGATGGCTGGGCAGTTGATGTAAAAGGGCGTATAGCTTTTGTAAATGATTTACATTCAGAAGATGCGGTGTATCATCAAGCATGTAGTACTAACTTTCGTATTGGAAAAGGTATTCCAAAACTATACGATAGTAACACACAAACGAGTCAAAGTTTAAAAAGGGGTCGGCCTTATGATGAATCTCAAGAGTCTGCCTTTGCTTTTGTGGCGAATTATTTGCGAGAAAATGATGATGAACAAACCACAATCAATGATCTTTTGTCAATAATGCAGGATCATCTGAAAGATTCATCAAGTCATGCATATACTTCCAAATGGCTGAAAAGTCGTTTGATGGAGCATTTTAAAGATGAAATTGTTGTCACGGAGATTAATGGGAAACATAATGTTGTCACATTCAGATCAAAAACCAAGAATATTCTCTATGATTTCTATAAAAGCAAGAAATCAGATGACGTAGAAACTGAAAAAAATCGCATTATTGAAACTGCGGCAAAGCTGCTAAAAAGTGAAATTAAAGAATGCGATAGTTCTTCAACAATGTATCCATCCACCCAAGACATAGAATCTCGTGCCCGTTGCAAAGAATTTCTTCCCAAATCTTTACGATTACTGCTTGAAAAGATGTTTGTTGCCAAAAGCAGTGACCTACGAATTGCCTCTATTGGGCAGGCAATAATGCAAGCAGTCAGACCAAAAGCAATAATTGCCCCACTTCAGATTGGCTTGGGAGTGCAAATGCATAGACAATTTGGATCAAGGTTTTTGATTGACTCTTTACACAGTCACGGATTTTGCTCTTCCTACTCAGAGGTTCAGAAGTTTGAAAGAAGTGCGGCGTATCATCAGGGGACAGAAATTGAAGGAATTGACAATGAATCTTTCATACAACTTGGTGACAATGTTGATCACAATATTAGAACAATCGATGGTCTAAATACATTCCACGGTATGGGTATAATTGTTACAGTTACTCCCAAGGTAGCTTCCACGAAATTAGTGCCAAGAATAGATGTCACATCAAAGGAGATCGTGGACATTTGCAGCATCGAAACTCACATATTTCGCTCGCGCAGAAAATCTTCTTGCGCCATAACATACAAAGATTTGCATCAATTTCAATTTCATGCCGATGATCCAACAAGTTGCTTCAACATTTTATGGAATTGTGCCTGGATGCTGAAACCTCAACGACCACTGTGGAATGGCTTTATGCAAATGGTGCATAAAGGAGAGCACCCTGGACAGGCTTCCGTTATATTCATGCCGATGATCGATATGCAATCCAGTGACGAATCGTGCATTTTGTCAACTATGCATTTTGTGTCTGAGCAAGCAAAGCGCTACAACATGTCACCGGTACGGTACTAACATTTGATCAGCCACTATACTGGAAGGGAACTGAAATCCAAGAAAGTGTGGATGATGCAAGCCCTTTGAAAGAAATAGTGTTGCGACTTGGTGGGCTCCACACTGCCATGAGTTTCCTTGGATCTATTGGGCATCTCATGACTTCTTCCGGACTGCAGACAATGTTAGAAACTGTCTATGCTGAAAACACGGTGCCCCACATGCTAAGTGGGAAAGCAATATCTCGAACCGTTCGTGGTCATCTACTAGTTGTAGGTGCCCTTCATGCAATAATGATGTCAGAAATATACGAGTGCCCTATTAAGTTAGACAATGATGAAGAATACACTCAGTCAGAAGATGTTTTCAATTTTGCTGATAACTTCGATTTAATACAGATCTCAGATTTACTTGATAAATCAATCTCAGGAGAAATAAGTTCGGAAGATGTAGAAAAGGAGGAGGTCTTCAAAAAGATGATTGAGAAACTGGAGAACTACAAACATAGCTTAGATTCCTCGAGAATTGCAAAACTGTGGTTCCAATACATAGAAATGGTCGAAATACTATGCACATTCATAAAAGCCGAAAGAACAGGAAACTTCCTTCTTCATTTACTGGCAGAGTATAGCATGCTACCATTTTTCGCAGCGTCTGGACATTTTGCGTATGCTAAGTCAACACGCATCTATCTTCAAAAAATGTTAAATCTAAAAGAGACATCCAAATGTTTACGCAAAGTTTAGAGAAGGCTATCATGTTGTTCGCAGAAGTAATAGATTTTGGGCTGGACTCTCAACAGATCTGGTTATAGAACAAGTTCTTATGAGGAGTTTGAAAAAACAGGTGGACTAACTCACGGACGAGGAATGACTGAGGTACAAAGATCAGTTTGGCTACTGTCGACACCAGCCTGTGCAGAAATAAACCGTGCGATGCAGGAAGTTACAGATGTAACGTATGAAGGTAGTGAGCAGCATAAAGAAACAAGACAGGCACGACTTGAAAGAGATTTCAAAGATTCATTGAAAATCTTGGCGTACGCTGTGGCAAGAAACCCCTTCGACAACCGAAAGGAACTCATGAGCATTGACACAGGAGAAATTGCTATTTCAACTGTCAATGTAGACAATGCCAAGGTTATTGGAAGCAACATTCTTGCTTCAATGTCCGGAAAACCAGTTGCAGATTATACGTTCAAGAAGAAAGACGTGGCCATAACAATGAAAGCAAGATCAACTATTAAGATAGATGAAGAAGTTATTCCCGTTGATCCTCTCTTGTTATTCCAACGTCTAATAACCACTGTCAGAGGTATGGGATCAGCTGTAGACTTGGAGACAGCATTCTCGTATGAGCTGTGCACATTTCCTCCTGCACTTATAGAGACAGACGGTTTGTTAAGGGAAGCAAATAAACCACAGCTAGCAAATTCTATCTGGTCTTCAACTGCGCCTGATGAATCAGATGCTTCACTTCCTAAAGATATTTCATATGTCCTCGATGGTTGACAAAAGGAAGAACATACAACGAGATTTGCAAAACTTATGTAGAATACGTCCTCAAGCATTACGGAGAGGGAACAGTCGTTGTATTTGATGGGTATGACGGGAAGCCTTGTACCAAAGATACAACCCACATTCGCAGAACCAAAGGCAAGCAGGGCATACCTGTACGTTTAACAGGAGAAATGAAGCTAAATATGAAGAAAGACGAGTTTCTTACTAACCTCGACAACAAGCAGAGATTTCTAGTAATGTTGGCGACTAAAATGAACGAAGAAAACATGAAAGCAATCCAATCATCTGGTGATGCAGACCTTTTGATTGTACAGACAGCAATTGAATCTGCCAGAAGTAAACCAACAGTTGTTATTGCAGAAGATACCGATCTACTCATTCTCCTGCTCCATCATGCTGATGTAGATGGTCACAGAATATTTTTCACATCAGAGCAAAAAACTCGATCGAAAGCGAAAACCAAACTGTGGGACATCAAGTACGCTAAATCGAAATTAGGATTGAAGATTTGCGAAGCAATCTTGCTTATTCACGCCTTACTTGGGTGTGATACAACGTCCAGATTGTTCTCCATTGGTAAAGATGTGGCCCTGCAAAAGTTTAAGAAAGACGAAAGCTTTCAACGCTTAAGCCAAGTTTTCAACAACTCAACATCAACAAGAGAAGAAGTTATTACTGCTGGAGAAAAGTTGTTGCTTATTGTTTATGGCGGAAAAAAAGAAAGCTCGCTTGATAAGCTTCGTGTCACAAGATTCTACCGGAAAGTTGCTGCAAGTATGAAAGTTGTGTCTCCCGAGAGCTTGCCTCCAACATCCGCAGCTGCATCATTCCATTCATTGCGTGTTTACCTCCAAGTGCAAGTTTGGAGAGGACTGGAAGATCTTGATCCAGAAGAATGGGGTTGGACTGTGAAAAGAGGAAAACTGCTACCAGTTTATACCTCGAAAGCTCCAGCACCAGAAAGCTTACTAAAACTTTTCAGATGTAACTGCAAGGTAGAGTGTCAGAACGCGAGATGTACGTGTTTCAAGAATGGACTGAAATGCTCAGCCTTGTGTGGCGAATGCCAAGGCGTTTCTTGTCTGAACTGTCAGCACCCTTTGGACATAGAGAATGCAGAGAACAGTGACGAAAATAATACAGACCCAGATTTTTACTAACTCACCATCACGCATAGGCTATATCAAAATGCCTATCCCTGTGAAATCGTTATGTATTGATTTGAGTTGACATAGCATGCTATTTTTTCTATAAACTAAATTTCAGATCAATATCTCAGTTTATCCAAGAGTTATGTCCAAAAAACGAAATCAAAACAAGTGAACGTCGTTAATATGAAAATATAATTATCTTCGAAACTATGAAGGATAGACTAGTGGTGTTGGGGTTCATTTGAAAGACCTAATCAAAGCCTCTACGATTATGATGTCCAATGGTCAATTTTACTTGAGTACTTGAGCAATGGTCAATAACGCCTACAATCGCGGTCGATACGCAGCGCGATGTTCCGTTTTTCGTCTTTTAGCATGAGATGGGAGCGCCCCCTATGGACTGAGTAATTTTTTATCAACTAAAAATATTTGCTAACCATCTAGGAAGGATTACTGAAAATTTGAAGAAAAAATATTAATGTTAAAGGTTAGCTGTGAACGAAAAATACAAGATGGTGTCATTTTGACCTACCAACCTGGGGGTGTGAGGGGTTAATGCAAATTCCATTTTTCTGAAAAATTGCCTCACCCAATGGTGGTAAGTTTTTAATATGTTATTTTTTAATATTTGGGGATGTCAAAAACGATGAAACCATTTCTGTTACAATTACTTCCAGGTTGACCAAAAATATAGCCTAGATTGACTGGGCTATAAGGACTGCGTGAGGGCCAATGGTGGCCATTTTGAATACTTACTATAGTGTGTTACATGGCGTCAGCAGTATGCTGTTGTGTTGCAAGGTATCGCCATCTGCAGGCTTTTGAATGAAACAGGTGTAAACAATAAGAAACAAGTTGTCTTTGTATGGTAGTATATGAAAATCTATACACCGTGTGTGTATATATATACACACAGTGTGTGTGTGTGTGTGTATATACGGATACTTGTGGTTTTTAGTCCAATCTCTGTAGAGTAAGCCTGCGGTAGTACGAGTATGACTATGATTAAAACAGGTAAATTTGTGTTGCTTTAGGGAGGAAACAAACTTGCGGTGCATCATGCTCCTGAAGAATCATGCACCAGGACCGATAATAACTGGAGCTGTCTTCAATACAAACTAACGAAAATTGTAATGAAGTGAATACGGATATGAATGTTCGTTTGACTAGGTTAACATTTGCAGTGTTACTTTCAGTGGTGATGACTCAAATACAGAAGCTTCGTCAGTACTTTGATCCCCTCTATGCTTGTTAATGCTGTTGCAAGGTGCTCGTACCCTGAAACGGGCGCACGGATGAATTAATACTCTATGTGAAAAGATGTTTAACTCTTCATACTTACACTTAAACTATGAATCCATCTATGAATAATATACTGTATATATATCAGGTGTCTCCAAAAATGTCCCTATTTCTAAATAAATGTTCTAAGCTAAAAAAAGGAATCTAAACACAAAGACAAACGCAACAGGTAAAACATAGGCGTCTATTAACGTCAATTACACAACATGTTCAGTGTAATCGCCACTTTTTGCTAACACAATATTCAACCTTCACAAATGTTTAACATAATTTTTGGAAATAGCTCAGGTGGGATGTTGTTGGTAACCTCATAGACTTTGGTCTTTGTTTTGTTTTGCTAAGTTTTGCTTATTCATCTCTCTAGACAGATGTACATAACACTCGTCAATGAAGTGGATGTGTTTCAAAAACGCAGAATCTTCTTCTAGCTTTGCTAACATCCATGTTGCGAATTCCATTCTTTTTTGTTTTTGAGCATTAGTTAGTGAAGCTTGTGAATGAATTCTGTAGCGAAAAGGTTTAATTCGTACGAAGTATACGATGCATAGATGTTCGTGAAATACCTACTCCTGCTGACAAACGTCGAATTGACTTGGGCGGACTGCACACAGTAATTTCATGAACCATATTTACGTGTTGCGCAGTTCTTGTGGATCGTCGCCTACCATTATTATCCTTATGTTGATTGCTTTAATTTCCTTTTGTTTGAAATTTTCTAACAATTCGTGAAATTTTCTTTCTATTGGTTGCATCTCTGTATCCATATTCTCTGCAAAAGTTCTTTTGAACCTGCGTCACAGAATTTGTATCATGAAACCACTCAGCGATCTTGATTTTCTGTTCCAGCTGCAAACGTGGCATCACTCTTTGTGGGTTCAGCCATTAGAAATATGTAGGTATATGCATATCGGTATACGAGGAATAAAAACCCCAATACGTAACCTTTCTGATGAAGAAACTCTAATAATAAAATATACATCCACTATAAAATAATGGGCAAATAAAAATAGGGGCATTTTTGGGGGACACCCTATATACAGTATGTTACCGTATGGTACAACTACACAGCAACATTTAAAAAACAGGTTGTACTTCGGAGTTGTCTTAATAAATAATGTACAAGTTATATTACCTGGCAAGATACCAAAGAATAAAACAATAAAATCAAACTGTTCACTTCCAGATCGTTTTACTTACAGTAGATTGAAAATTACCAAACCTCATTTCTACAGAGGTTATAACTTATGGATTCTCAACCAAAATAATGCCTTTTATAACTACTTTTAAAAATAAGATTAATTCACTTTTCTTATTGCAAACCTTCTTTTCTTTCTTTTTCCCAAACGCTCTCCAAAAACCCTCTGATTTTTGTTTAAAGGTCAGATTTAAGTTTAATTCAAGTGGTAGTTAAAGAGTATAAACCAACCAGACTAATATATACATACATACAAGACTAAAGGATAATTGAAACGGCTGGAATACTATGCTTGCATTCCAACCATTTCATATACAGGGTGACCATAAAGTCTGGAAACATAGGATATATTATGCTAATTCTTTTTCTCCGTTGTATGTTATCTTAATAAATCCTTAATACGATCCTATGTTTCCAGACTTTATGGCTACCCTGTATATATATATATATATATATATATATATATATATATATAATATATATATATATATATATATATATATATGGCCTCTCTTCAAATTTTCAATCTGTTGAATACCACCTCTCTTCCTCTAAACCTCACCTTCTCTTCCTCACTGAAACTCAGGTGTCTGGGACAACTGACAGCAAGCCCTTTTCTGTACTCTTCTACTTTCTCCATACTGAATTTCATTCCAATTTTGGATGTTGCGTATATGTACGCAATGACCTTACTTGCTCTTGTATTCCCGAATATGAATACTCCGAATTCTACATCCTCTGGCTACGGTTTACATGCCATTCTCAAACTAAATACATCTGCGCTGTCTACCTTTCTCATAAGCACACCGGACAAAAAATTAGTCACCCCTAATAGCACCGATAGTAGGAAGTTCAAGGTCACACAGAGGGCGCTGATGTAGCATTGGTAAGTGACAAGTAGCGGTGACGTAGCACACAGGATCAGATCTGTTTCGTGAGGTGGTGAAGAACAAAGTGTGTGTTGGATATAGTCTGCAAAATGGGTCGTGAGGCAGACGTTACTCAGTCGCAAAAAGGAGCCATCGTGTTTGGCAGAGCCCACGGACACAAAATGTCTGAAGTAGCCCAATTTGTTGGTGTGTCAAAGCGTACTGTCCAGCGAGTTTACAAAGAGTGGTGTAGTTCGCAATCAACTGAAAATCGACGGCGTAACTGTGGCCGGAAAACAATTCTCGACAATAGGGACCGCCGCCATGTTTCTCGTCTAGTTACTGCAAATCGTTTTCAAACCAGAGAACAATTGCTCCAAGAAACCAATGAGGTTCTCCAGCGACCAATTTCCGAACGGACATTGCGACGAGAACTGCATGCGATGGACATCTGGAGCAGGGTACCACGGAAGAGGCCGCTGTTAACAGCAAGTCACAAATTGGCAAATTATAAATGGGCTCAGAGGCACAAAAACTGGACTGCGGCAGATTGGAAACGTGTAATTTGGTCCGATGAGTCCCGTTTTTGTTTGTTCTCCAATGATGGGAGGCGACGAGTACATCGCAGGTCCAATGAAGCCTTTAATCCTGAATGCGTCGAAGGTGTTGTTCAGGCTGGAAACAGAAAGTGAAGTGCAGGAATAGACACCCACGGACTCTGGTGGAACTTCGGGACCGGCTGATGAATGAGTGGCAGCAAATCGATGTTCAGTACATGCACAACCTCGTAGAGTCTCTGCCTCGCCGGATTCGTGTGGTTAACAAGGCCAGAGGCGCCGTCACACGTTATTAGGTACATTCTGAGAGGGGTGACTAATTTTTTGTCCGGTGTGCTTAATTATACTGACTATCCAAAGCTTTTTGACTGCCTCTCTTCTAAAATGGAATACATTCTATCCCACTCTGCTTTTGCTAAAATCTCCATTTTAGGTGATTTCAATGTTCACCACACCTTTGGCTTTCCTCCCATTTCACTGACATCCAGGGACGTGGCTAGGAGGAATTGAATGAGGGGGATGGCGTGACTTCACAAATTTCCAACTATAGTCATGAAAATTCCAACCAATGAGAAAAATTCTAACTATGCAGTAATCAAACAATACTGATATAAGTCTATATAATATTAATTATTACGTACAAAGTGGTATTGATGTACTGATTATTTATCCAGTTATAATTTTTTCTTTAACTTTGACTTTAAAATGTGCGATAATATTTTTATCAATAGATATTTAAATAGTTTTCACTTCTATTTTGTCAGTTAAGTGTTAATCTTTAACTTATTTTACAACTATATATGTATTTCTACTTATTAAGTACCTAGCTATGATTATGATTTATTCTTATAATTCTTTTCCCACACTACTACTTTATAAACAGTATTATTTACTAAATAATTGGTCTATTCATTGATGATCTGTTCCGCAGAGGGTAAGTAAAGAATATTATAATTATTATTATATCACAGTGCTACTGGACACCAGTAGCAATAAATTCGAACTGATTTCCAGTTTTTCCCAAATTCCAACTGCATTAGCAAAAATTCCAACTGCATTTGCAAGTTTTTCTTGAATGGGAAAGGGGGGGGTAACATTCCCCCCACACCCCCGTAGCTACGTCCCTGCTGACATCCCTGGTAAACTAGCTTACAATTTCTTTATCCTGAATGACGTAGAGCAGACTGTACACCACCCTACTCGTATCCCCGATCGACTTGGAGATAGGCCCAACATTCTGGATTTATTCCTTACCACTCAGCCTTCTTCTTCCTCTGTCAAACATTTTTCTCCGTTGGGCTCCTCCGACCACAATTTTATATCTGTTTCCTGCCCTATCGCTCTAATTCGGCCTTTGGATCCTCTGATCCTTTGGCGCCGCTGATTGGGAGGCCCTTAGGTACTACTTCTATGATTTCCCATAAAATGATTACTGCTTCCCTGGCCGGGAGCCACTGTGAGTGCGTTGAGCACATCACAGAGGTGATTCTTTGGGGCATGGAGGCTTACATTCCATATTCTCTTCCGACTACTAATACAAATAACCAGTGGTGTAGTGCTGTGGGAGCGCGTGGGAACGGCGTTCCCTTACTTTTTTTGGTAGACGGAACGGCGTTCCCTCACTATTTCAAATAAATCCGGACTTACAAATCTCTAACGTCATGAAATTTTAATTCCCACCCATAGAAGAAATATGAGAAAGAATCATTAACTGTTTCATTTCTTTTAGCTTCGACTGAGGCAATGCTAGCCTATAAAGATCTGGTGAAACAGTCACCACGGCGTACCAGTTGTTAACTTTTTTTTAGTTAATCATTCCAGTTGTTAGCTACTTTTATTGATCGTACTGGATGTCGTATATCTAATGACACTGGAAATACTGCATCTTCAACCTTGGAATATATCCTAATATCCAGTGCATATGACCTCAAAATATCCCTGAAATTGGTCAGATTTCAAAAGATTTCCCGGGAGGCTTACAGTGCCCCCGGACCCCCAGCTGTATGGGCTCGCCGCGCTCGCCATTGTCCCCCCCGCATCTGAGTAACACTTTCAAAATGCGTTCCCTCACTTCTTTATTTAGCACTACACCACTGCAAATAACCATAATTTAACTTTACTTGTTCTAATGCTATCAGTAACAGAGAGGAGGCTTCAGAAGGTACCGTCGTCATCCAACTCCTAGCCTTCACTTAACTTATATTTTTGCTCGGAATTGTGCAAAATCTGTTCTTCCACTCACCAAAAATGACTTTATCAGACAAAAATACGAAAACCTATCCAATTCTAAGTCTTATCGCTCTTTCTGGCATCTAGCCAAGAACCTCTTTAACAAATTTACTTCTTCTTTCCCTCCCCTTTCCATTCCGACGGCTCAGTTGTCGTCTCCTCTCCTGATAAAGCTGAACTCTTCACTCAGATTTTCGCCTCCAACTCAACCCTGGACGATTCCGGTGCTGTTCCTCCATCTCCTCTCTCTGCCTTAATTATGTCTGAAAATAGAATCTCTTCTGACGATGTTCTTTCTGCTCTATCTAGCGTCAACTCTAGGAAGCCGTACCGTCCTGTTGTTCTCAAGAACTTTGCTTCTGTGCTGACACCCTGCCTACGCAAACTCTTTCGTCTTTGCCTTTCATCTGTTACTTTTCCTTCCTTCTGGAAGTTAGCTTTCATTCAGCCTATCCCAAAGAAGGGTGACCGCTCTCAACCATTCAACTATCGTCCAATTACTTTGATTTCTTCCCTTTCTAAAGCTTTTGAATCTATCCTTAATAGAAAGATTCTTAAACACCTCTCTTTCCACAATCTTCTTTTAGATCGTTCTACTGGCGATCTTCTTGCATATCTCTCTGACTCTTGGTCATCCAGTTGTCAGCCAGACTCCGTACTGAGCGGACGCATTTCCTGAGCTCTCTGATATTGCTTCTGCTTTTGGATATTGTCAATAACCTTACTTTTGGTAAGTTCTGAATTTTATATACTTGCGTTTATATTATATAGTTAAGTACTTGAATATAAGTGGTTTTTAGTGATTTAGAAGTTTTCTTCGCGTGCCGGCTTAATTTAACTTAAACGTGTGACAGTTATAAACAAATTTAACTTGCGCGATGTCGTCGCAGAAAGCGTCGTGTGTTAGGTGTGGGGTGAATCGGTGGTATACAGATTTTAGGGACTATGACGGCGGTCCTATGGCGATTACCGAGAGATCGGTTTTTTTTTTTTTGCGAATTAAGGGAGGAAATAGTTGACATAAAACGCAGTGTACGTGAGGTAACGGAAAGACTTGCAACGCTTGATGAGGGCAGGGGTAGGGCTACGGTTGACGAAAGTCGAATCAATACTAACGTTGAAGACGTTAGTAATTTGAAGGGTGAGGTGAGGAACATAGTTTCTAGTTTAGGTAGCTTATCGGGAAGGTTGGATAGAGTTGAGGAAGGGGTTAAGGTTGATCCGAGATTAGTAGACGGGGAGGGATTTAGAGAAGTTAAGGGTGGAGCTAGGCCACGTTCGTTAGATGATAGGAATCCCCCCTTATCGAGGTTTCGAACCCTTTCGCCCATTTGGAAAGGGACGTGAATGAGGGGGAAACTATTTTAATTGGGGACTCCTTAGTGCGTCATATGAATAAGGAGTTCGTTGAACGGAATCCAACCAAGAGGAGGAGGGTCTGTCTACCAGGGGCCAGGGTTGGCAGAATTAGAGACGAAGTAGATGGGATTGATGTTGCCTCCCGTCACTCGATGTTGGTGACGATGGTAGGGGGCAACGACTCGTATAGGCCCGATACGGGAGTGTCTGACCTTTTGGAGAGATATAGGGGGTTAATTAGGTCCCTGAAGACAAGGTCAGATAGGTCTTTAGTTCTAGGTATTACCCCTAGGCACGGTTTGGGTCTTAGGATTACGTCTAAAACGATATTTTTGAATACTAAATTAAGAGAGATTTGTGCTGAGGAAAATGTACCCTTCGTAAAGCTGGGGTCAGATTTCAGTGATCCTAGCCTTTTTATAAAAGATGGGGGTGCATTTTAATGAAATAGCTAATGCTAGGCTAGGTAGGTTAATTGACGAAAACGTTCGAAAGCTGTGTAGGTCGAAGCCTTCTTTAAACGTTGTGGGTCTGGGGAACGCGGGCCCGACGTGAAAAATAGTTTAAAACGCCGACCCGTGGTAAAAAATAACTTAAATGTCTTTTATTGTAACGCACGTAGTATTAGAAATAAATTAAACAAATTTAAGGCGATAATTTATTCCTGCAACTACGATATAGTTGCTATCACTGAAACGTGGTTAAATACCGTGACTCGGGACTTGTTGGTGGAACTTGAAATAACGGGTTTTAAACTCTTTACTAATGATAGGTTACATAGAAGTGGTGGCGGTGTTTTGCTGTACATTCGTAATTCCCTTAGGGCTATCGAGGTTAAGATAGATTTTCCGGCAGCAATTAATGCGATATGCGTTGAAGTTAGGGCGCGTAGTCTTAGTTTCAATTTTGTTGTTTATAGATCTCCCGTTCAACCCCTCGATACCGATATTAGATTTTACACACTTCTTAGGAATTTTATTAATAATCGGGATAGTATAGTTGTCGGACACTTTAACTGCCCTAACGTCAATTACGAGACTTTTACTGGTAACGTTGAGGGTTTGAGATTGATTGAGCTCATGGAAGATAATTTTTTAAAACAGATGGTTACCGAACCAACGCGCGGTGATAATATTGTAGACGTGGTGATGACGAACGGCGAAAACGTAGTTGAAGGTTTAGAAGTAGGCGAGAGTTTAGGATGTAGTGATCATCAAATTCTTAGGTTTAAGTTATTGATAGAAAACACTAAGGATAGTAACGTCATAGAAGTCCCTGATTTTCGTAGGGCCAATTTTGATAGTTTTGCGGATAGGATGAGAGTAGTGGACTGGGGTGACTTATTTATGGGCAATGACGCAAATTTGCATTGGGAGGCGTTTAAAGATAGTTTCTTGAATATCGAAAGGGAGTTTATTCCTCGTAAGCCCAAGCGCGCTAGAAATCATGGTAGGCCTAAGTGGTGGACTAGGGAAATAGGCGAGTTCATAAACGAGCGTAACAGAGCGTATAGACTTAATAAGCGCAATGGCACGGTATCTAACGCTAATAGATATATCGAGCTTCGACGTCAGGTTAAAAGATCAGTTAGGAATGCTAAGCGTAATTTAGAGATCCTTATAGCTGCGGATAGTAAACATACCCAAATGTTTTTCGATTACGTGAATAATCGTAAGCCGATAAAAGATAATATAGGCCCTCTAGTGGACACTAATGGCGCTTTGGCTTCCGACGCTCAGGCGATGGCGGGTATTTTTAATAACTTTTTTGCGACAGTTTTTATCGTAGAAGACGTCGATAATGTCCCCGATGTGGACGATATCGTTCCATTTAGCAGCGAGACAATTTTGGATGAAATAACTGTTTACGAGGGTGAGATTGGGCATTATATCGATAAGTTAAAAGTTAGCAAGGCTTCAGGACCTGACGCGTTTTATCCTTGACATCTGAAAGATTTGAAAGACGTTGTCGTAGGCCCCTTAACGAAGATTTTTAATCAGTCACTGGAAACGGGGATTATTCTTGAAGACTTCAAATTAGCTAACGTTACGCCCATTTTTAAAAAAAGCGACCACACAGTAGCTAGCAATTATAGGCCTATTAGCTTAACGTCACTTGTCGGTAAACTTTTGGAATCCGTAGTTAGGGATCGTATCATCAATCACTTAGAAAGTCGTGATTTGATTAATAGTAGTCAGCATGGGTTTCGACGCCATAGATTTTGTTTAACTAATTTGTTGGAATTTTATAATGAAGTAGTGCGCGAATACGATAGGCATAGAGCGGCTGACGTTATTTATTTAGATTTAAAAAAAAGCGTTCGATACAGTTCCGCATAGAAGATTAATTGCGAAGTTAAAGCGCACGGTATACGCAGTCAGGTAGCTAACTCAGAGGGTCGTTGTTAATGGTAGTGAATCGGGGTGGTTGAATGTAGGTAGCGGTGTTCCTCAGGGTTCACTGTTAGGCCCATTGCTATTCGTAATTTACATTAACGACATAGATGTAGGTTTGACTAGTAACGTGTCAAAATTCGCGGACGATACTAAAATAGGCGGTAAGGTTGTTAACGAGGACGATAGAAATAGGCTCCAAGACGATGTAAATAGGATTATGGAATAGACGGATAAGTGTCAGATGCAATTTAACGTAGACAAATGTAAAGTTTTACATATAGGTTCTTGTAACAATAATTACACGTACACGATGGATGATAGAGAGTTAGCGAGCGTTGACGAAGAAGTAGATTTAGGCGTACGCGTATCTAACGATTTAAAAGTTAGGAACCAGTGCCTGGAGTTTTGCGCAAAAGCCAATAGGATGTTAGGCTTCATAGCGCGTAATTTCGAATTTAAATCGAAGAATATAATATTGCCCCTTTACAAGTCCCTAGTCAGGCCTCATTTAGAATATGCCGTTCTGTTTTGGTGCCCGTTATTTGCGTATGGATATTGATAGGTTAGAAAGGGTTCAGCGTCGTGCCACGAAACTAATTCCCTCATTGCGCAACAAGCCTTATGAAAATAAGATTAAAGAGTTAGACTTGCATTCACTCGAAACTAGGAGATTAAGGGGGGAGCTTAATGAAGTTTTTAAAATCGTTAATAACATCGATAACGTAAATTTTGACAAACTGTTCACTTTCGATAATAGCAATACTCGTAATAACGGATTTAAGTTGCGTGGCAGACGTTTCATTACTAATATCGCTAAAATCTTCTTTATGTTTAAAGTAATTGATAAATGGAATAATCTTCCCGCGCCCGTCGTGAACTCTACCAGCGTTAATATGTTTAAGAACCGTTATATATCCAATTCTCTAATGCAAAGGTTAATCGGTATTTTCAGTCTTTCATCTACTCAACCGGTCAACTTTGGAACATTCTTCTTCAATCCATCTTTCCCCTTGTCTATAACCACCAATCTTTCAAACGCAGAGTGTCCAGGCATCTCTAAAACCATGAACCTTGATTTTGGCTCTCTTCCTCTTCTTCTATTTGGGGGGTGCGTTTTTGCGGGCATTCGCCCTTGGCCCCTCCTTCCTACATAAAAAAAAAACTCTGAACCTATTCTTTCCATTATACTTTTTTCTACTTTCCTATAAATCTTCTTTCACAACAATTTTCGGTACTCTTCCAATATGTGCTCTACCGCGAAAATTTACATTCCAATACGTGATCTACCTTAGATTATTCGGATTAGCAGCAGGTACGTTAGTTAGCCTTATAAGGCTAACTAACGAAAATATCACGACTTAACCTAACCAATCGTCAAAGGCGTATAGTTGACCTAACGATTGGTTAGGTTAAGTCATGATATTTTCGTTAGTTAGCCTTATAAGGCTAGTTTCACGGTAGAGCACGTATTGGAATATGGTAGATCACAGTTTCGCGGTAGAGCACATATTGGAAGAGCACCCAATTTTGTGCCAGTTCTATACTTTCCTACTACTACTACTACTATTCCTACGTGAAAACTTTACGTGTCCATAAATGTAAGTATGATATTAGTTTTCAGTATTCTTTATTTCCTTTCGCTTTTTCCTCAACTTCTTTCTTGGGCTAGTCTATAGAGTGGATCTTAGGGTCTTTGTTAGCCTCTAATTCTGTAACTTTGTAACGTAATTAATGCTTTTACCCACCACTCTAAAAACTACTGCTGAGTTATTCTGGTCTATATTTGGATAATTTTCTATCCAGCCTTGAATGAAAATGAGCTCTTAAGCCTTACCTAGGGCTAGGAAATTTCAGCGTCGAAGGTTCCATTCCCAGCTGGGATTGAAACCTTCGACGATGAAATTATTATATTTGCAGGCCACAACGTTATCTAATCATTCATCCTGATAACTCAGTGGAGAGAGAGCATATTTTAGTCTTTTGTACTTTTTCATTTCGTACTATTTTCCCGGTCGTGTGAGAATGAATGAATATAAAATAAATCAGGTGAAATTTTAATTATATATTTCCACAGCAGAATATCAGATTATTTACTCATAAGTGTATAACTTTAAAAAGTTATTTTATTTTCTGTTTCATTATAGGGTGTCCAGATTTGTGCTTGGAAAAACCGGGAGAGGGGCGGATCTCTGCCTATAGCCTATAGGCTTATTTTGAAAACACTTTTCAACAGAGTAAATGAATACCTTATAGTTTTTGTCCCGAAAACTTTTTTCTAAAGACTGGGACAGCTCTCTGAAAGCCGGGACATGTCCCGAAAAACCCGGGACGTATGAACACCCTAGTTTCATATGATGATGTACGATATTTATTAATTATGCATTGGTCAGCAGTAATTGTTATACTTTATTATAAATGTAAAACTAAAGTCAACTGAACGGAATGCTATATTCGTTCAGGGTACAAAAAGTTCGTCAGACACCCTTGACAATATTTTATTTAAATCTGATGGGTTTTCACATGCGTTTGAGGAGTTCCAAGTTTTAGGAAATAATATCAGGTTGTAACATAAATTCTGCTCGATTAGAAAACGGACGATAGATAATAGAATAACTCAAGATAATGTGAAATAGTTTTAGAAATGTTGCAAAATACAAGCGGCAACAGGTTCGCACAGGTTTTATTACGATACAGAATGATACAGAATGAATTAGGCTAATGTAGGATTAGGCTAATGAGTATTTTCGCTGGTGTTTTTCATACAGTTACAACGCCACCCCTACGATATTACAGCGTCGACATCAGTGGCTTAGCCGTGAAACAGAGCCTGAACCTCAACCAAGGAATGGACCCCCATCCAAAGAAAATTTTGCTGTGCGTTTGGTGGGATATGCAAGGAATTATTCATTTTGAGCTTCTGCCAGATAACCAAACAATCACAGCTGAAGTCTACTGCCAACAACTCCAACGATTGAAGATGGCATTACAAGAAAAACGTTCTGCATTAATTAATCGCAGAGGTGTTCTATTCCACCAGGATAACGCGCGCCCTCACACTGCTCGAATCACCACTGCCCAATTGCAGGCATTTGGTTGGGAAAAAATGCCTCATCCACCTTATTCTCCGGATATCGCACCTTCAGACTACCATTTATTCAGAAATCTGCAACACCACCTAGATGGACAAAAATTGCAATCCAGGGAAGCTATCGAAAACGAAGTGATCGCTTTTTTTAACTCAAAACCAAGGGATTTCTTCGAACGTGACATAAAACAACTTTTCTACAGGTGGGAGGAGGTTATAGAAAAAAGGAGGGAATTACTGTACATTGATGATTAATTTGTCATTATGTCATTTAATTTTTGTTGTGAATAAACTAAAAATTCGAACAAATTTATAAGTCCTTTAATTTTTGTTCTGAATGAACTAAAAAATCGAGCAGAATATATGTTAATATATGTTACAACTTTATACATTATACAGAGATGTAAATATATAAAATTACCATAAAAACATTACTAGTAATTCATTGTCGATCGCAAAGAGATAACGTTGTTGGTTTGTTGACAAAATGTTCCTGACTGTGTTGGTCGGTTTTCATTTAGATGAGATTGTAAATCCATATAGAAAACAATCTTAACTGTTTCCAAGGGCTCGGATCAGAAAGGAATGCTGCTGCTGTCATTTTGGGATGCCTCACTAATATTTGAATTCCGTTTATGAATAAAAATAACTCGTAAAAATTATTTTAATTTAGTTTTAAAGAAGAAACTAGAATGAATTTTGAGAAACAATGGCAAGACCTAAACGAATGGAATTCCTATATGAAAAAAACTCGCGTACAGCTTTTCCTTAGCATACTTAGAATCAGTGTGTAGTGGCAAATTTTAAGGTGCAGGAGCTCTAAGGAATATATAATAATAATAATAATAATATAATAATAATAATAATTCACTTAGACTTGGAATATTAAAAATTTGAAATCACAATTAGAAGCCAGTGCTTTCATCTCAGTCTGTTTGTTTCCAACTTCCAAGTATCACCTGAAAAAAAAAAAAAAAAATTTGGATGAATGGAGGTGCGGGAGCGGTGCTCCCGTGTGCTCCCGCAGCACTACACCCCTGTTTAGAATTTATTTCAGATTCATATATACAGAAATGAAAAGATTTGCCATTCATAAGGATCACGACTAATATCACGATAACTTGATAATATTAAATGTAGCTGCACTTTTCCTTTAAGGGAAAAGTGCAGCTACATAATAATAATGATGCACTGCAGTGGTACGTTTGAAAACGCTAGAAAAAGTCATGGAAACTAAAATTAAAATGAGAATTAGTTCCACTTATATATATATATATATATATATATATCTTATCTTATCTTATCTATCTATCTTCTATCTTCTATCTATCTTCTATCTCTATTCTATATATTATTATTATTATATTATTATTATTATATATTATTTATTATATTATTATTATTATTATTATTATTTGTTTGTTTGTCTGTTTCTGTTTGTTTGTTCTCTATTGAAATGAATATGGCTGCACCAAATAGTGTTTAAGGTAGTGAATCAGATATAACTTTTCACGGGGAATCTAATGGTGTGCACAGTAGGTAGGTACAGTAGGTAGGTAGGTAGGTAGGTAGGTAGGTACAGTAGGTAGGTACAGTAGGTAGGTAGGTACAGTAGGTAGGTACAGTAGGTAGGTAGGTAGGTACAGTAGGTAGGTACAGTAGGTAGGTAGGTAGGTAGGTAGGTACAGTAGGTAGGTACAGTAGGTAGGTAGACTAGACAGTAGGTAGGTAGGTAGGTAGGTACAGTAGGTAGGTACAGTAGGTAGGTAGACTAGACAGTTTTATTTAGTAAATGGGTAGGTACAGTAGGTAGGTAGGTAGGTAGGTACAGTAGGTAGGTAGACTAGACAGTAGGTAGGTAGGTAGGTAGGTACAGTAGGTAGGTAGGTACAGTAGGTAGGTAGACTAGACAGTTTTATTTAGTAAATGATACATTAAAATCTTGTTTAGTTTTGAATGACGGCATAAAGTCATGGGATTTAAGTACTGCTCTAATGTAACTATCTTTTGAATCCTTTCCATACACTGCCCCAGACGCTTCAGTTACCACCCTAACTAAGTTTGTTTGTTTGTCTGTTTGTCTGTTTGTTTGTTCTCTATTGAAATGAATATGGCTGCACCAAATAGTGTTTAAGGTAGTGAATCAGATATAACTTTTCACGGGGAATCTAATGGTGTGCATAAAAGTTTCAAAATTTTCGAGAACTTTTTAAAATATAAGGTTAAGGAATAAGTTTTTTCATTTTAACACAAAAAAGCTTAAAATCATTATTTTCGAAAACTTTTTAAAATATAAGGTTCAGGAATAAGTTTTTGCATTTTGACACAAAAAAAGCTTAAAATCATTATTTTCGAGAACTTTTTTAAAATATAAGTTTAAGGAATAAATTTTTGCATTTTGACATTTGAGTGTGACTTTTGCTATGGGTGACAATGGCCCAAAAAAGTTGGAACACCTCGCAATCTTTGTTTTGACACCCAATGGAAAAACACGTAACATTGTTTACACTGAAGTGCTACAAAATGTCTGATGTTTTCAAGGAATAAAAACAATTACCAAAACTTTGTGTTTATGTGTTCATTTAGTTTTGTTCATCTTTTTACCTTATTTTGACACACCCTTACATCCCGGGGAACGCCGGGTATCGCTGCTAGTATATATATAAAATGCACAAGAAAAGCCCGCAGGGAAGAAAATAAATAATTTCGTCAAAGTACTTTAAGAACAAGTTTTTTCCTGTTTTTATCTTTTTTCGTCACTGTTCTGAAGAGAAAACAAATTGTTCCCAAAGTACTTTGGCAAAATTATTTCTTTTCTTCCCTGCGGGCTTTTCTCCTATTCTTATATTATCTTTTACTCGATGTCTGTACAGCACAATATAATATATATATATATATATATATATATATATATATATATATTATATATAATATATATATATATATATATATACCAGTAATTGAGTATTGGTCAGCACTCACAGCTCCATACAGATAACTAGTCATTGAAACACAGAAGTCATACAAAGGCCTTTTACGTCTAAGATAGAGGAAACGAAAATTGAAGATTACTTGTCTCGACTACAATTTCTGAAACTTTACTCCCTGGAAGCAAGGCATGAATGATACACGAGGTAGATTCTGTACTATCCCAGGTGCGGTGGGACAGGGGGACATAGAAACAAAGCCGGAAAAACACCCTCAGAATACGATGCCCAAAACTCTTCAACGCGCTGCCGAAAGAAGTAAGGAACCTCCAACAAACCATCCTGAATAATTTCAAAAACTAACTGGACAGGTTCTTCTGTAAAATCCCTGACCAGCTGGCTACGAGGGCTGGGGAAGAGTGGAAAGCAACTCTCCTCTACAAAATGCCGCAGATGATTGAAAGATTATGAGCCGTCGCGTCGTTTTGAATTAAGAGAAAAATATTTTTATTAAATTTAAAAAAAAGTGACCAATAATGACCAATATGCTTTCCTTGTGCTGCCAACACCAATTTAATAAGACTGCGAAAAGAACGCAGAAATCGACCAAGCAACATTTTGTCTATTTCGATGCTTTGGAAATCCTCTTTGAGTACTCTGACCAAAGATTCTCTGAAATTTCGATCTTGGCCTCTTCGAAAATTGCGGAAGCCTATTTGAACTTCTTGTCTGATAGTTGCACCCAGAATTTTGCATGGATTTAAATTGGGTGAGTTTCCAGGCCATAAACACAAAGTTTTGGTAATTGTTTTTATTCCTTGAAAACATCAGACATTTTGTAGCACTTCAGTGTAAACAATGTTACGTGTTTTTCCATTGGGTGTCAAAACATAAAGATTGCGAGGTGTTCCAACTTTTTTGGGCCATTGTCACCCATAGCAAAAGTCACACTCAAATGTCAAATGCAAAAACTTATTCCTTAAACTTATATTTTAAAAAGTTTTCGAAAATAATGATTTTAAGCTTTTTTTGTGTTAAAATGAAAAAACTTATTCCTTAACCTTATATTTTAAAAAGTTCTCGAAAATTTTGAAACTTTTATGCACACCATTAGATTCCACTTAAATCTTGTGACTTTATGCCGTCATTCAAAACTAAACAAGATTTTAATGTATCATTTACTAATAAAACTGTCTAGTCTACCTACCTTGTACCTACCTACTGTACCTACCTACCTACCTACCTACTGTCTAGTCTACCTACCTACTGTACCTACCTATATATATATATATATATATATATATATATATATATATATATATATATATATATACTGTATATGATTCAGATATGTGAATTATCATCTTTATAATGCAAAAAGTTATGTCACTCTAGATGAAACAACATCCTAATTTAAATGAATCATCAAATTAAATATTGACTGTCGCCTTTGGGAAACTAATTTTCATCTCTTTTCCATAAATATATTGTAGCAGCATCAGCAAATAATTAGTGCCATTTTCGTCAGTCGTCATGCTTTTCAGTTTCATTCACTTTGCAATTATGAAATCATTACATTCTCTAATTTCATCCATAATGAACAATAAAAAATTCTTTATTTTCTCTCTTTGGCACAAAGCAGATTAAGTTGGTCTCCGTTGTGCCAAATAAATTGTCTTCGTTCATTCGTCATCCTATTACTAAAGCCTCCAACAATTCTGGCGTAGTTTATGAAAACCCATGTGGAGGCTGCCTTCAAAAATACATCGGGGAAACAATTGATTTTCAGAGAAGGATTAATTCCCACAAACATGACCTGAGATCGGTTAATACTTGTAGCAGCCTAGTTCAGCATAGGGAACAGCATAATCATATTTTTAACTTCCAGGATTCTAAACCTATCATAAAGGTCAGGGACCTGGAACAGAGACAAATATACGAGGCATTTTATATTTTGGAAGAAAACACCATTTCTAATATTAAGTTGTCCTACAGTATGGATAGTTTTATTTTTAACATTTTAAAATATTTTAGGGCAATTTCGGGTGGTGACCGGCTGCCCGATGTACAAGATTGATTTTTACTTTTCAATTCGAAGGTTTTAAATCTGGGCAATAGTTTGCCTTTGCCAACTGCCAGAGGTACGACAGCTACCATCTCTCTGTCCGTGTTTATGCCTTCACAATCATTTTAACCTTAGCTCTTCTGTAGGACGGACTTTTTTTTTTTTAATATGGCTTTGAAAAGGGCTTGGTTGTGACCAGCCGAAATTATTTAGCCTTTTTAAATACTGTTTTATAATTAATTTTGTATTTT